>MNPL01004893.1:0-16767 GCA_002081605.1 Tropilaelaps mercedesae
ATATATATATATATATATATATATATATGTTTTATTTTGTATTAATATATTTATAAAAATATTTAAGTCATCAAACGCTTTCAAAAATGGGTTAAATTGTGCGTGGTTAAGTTTTTTTCAAAAATGTATTTTGTTGAGAAACGCGTTTGGGCATATAATTGGTGCTCATTCTAGTGATTTTTAATCGTTATGTTATCAAGCAATTTTTAAAATTGTCTGTGTTCAGGTCTGTTTTTAACATAACAAGACAACTCGCACAAGGAAAAACAAGTAAGGAAATGTTTCTTTAAAACCATTGTTGGACTTGATGCAAAAAGTAAAAACACGCTTATTTAGTGATGTATATATTTGTTCATGTAAATGACGGCAGCTTTAAGTATATTATTTTTAAAAGTCTTCTTTAGTGTCAGAAAAGATGTAGATAAACGCGTTTGGTTCATCTGGGCCGCGAAAAATGTTAACATGGCTAACGAACAGTCGTTACACTTATCTTATGTAACATGATCTGGTTAACAACATGACTATTTTCCATGGCTCAGGTGCCACAGTTCTCCCTTAAGCCTCCATTAAGACTAACAAAAATTTCAAAAAAGTTTGAAAGCAATCGTCATCAACCAGTAAAAGGTCAAGTATTAAGAAATAGCGTGTTTAATATTGTGTGAATAAAAATTGAAAATATGCTCAATTCTTTACTAAACTCTAAACATAACTGCCAACTAACATGCCAACTAACACAATTTTTAAGCTTGATCTCGAAATATAGACTTTGAGATAATTGGAATAGAATTATTCGTCAATATTTTGGCCTTTCATCAAAGTAAACTGAGAAAATCTCAACTCTAAACAGATGGGCTTTGACAATCAGCTAATATAACAGCTAGTAGTTATTTGTAAAAAAAAATTCTGGTGCTAAATAAATATAGAATTGCTGAGATATTGGAGTCACGGATATACAAGAATACACATTGTAAACAGAAAACTTTTAGAATTTACACTAATAATAATTTATATTAGAAATTATACTAACGATTCAAAAGGCCATATGCGAAATTGAGAATTTTAAAATAAACCAGTAGCACGAAGGCTGGACGCACCGCCTTACATTTGATTCAAAGCTCACATTTTGCCCAAAAATACTCAAGAAATCATGTACAACGACACTTTGGACGCTTTGAAAGAGATTTTTAGTCGTAATTTCTCCTCACAGGTCAGAACATATCAATATCTAAAGAATCAGTGCGAAGACGGCTTTTGAAAACATCCGCATGAATTAGCCGAAGTATCAGGATTTACACCAGAAGTGCGTATTTTAAATTGGCCGACTTAACAGCTTTGCTATGAAGAAGTATGTTTACGGAAGTAGATTTTAAATATTTAGATGACAGACCAGCAACAACACGTAGGTAATTGCGCAACAATATCAGATAATGTATATAGTTAAAAAGCACATCACATTCAATCAGTGAAACAACACGCATCTAGAAAGTCGAGTTAAGTGAAAAATTTAAAACACAGGGGTGAAGACAACAAGAACAGCAACAACAAAAATAGCAGCTAATAGCCAGAAGCAAAATTGCAACAATAAGTTCATCATCATAGCTTAATGGATTTGCTGAGAGGTTGAAGGAAGTTCAGGACCTGAACACAAATAGAAAAATAAATAACACTGACGTCACATGCATACCAATTCACCTATAACGAAAAATTAAAATACCCGTGGAACCATTTATAAATTGTCACTTCCGTCCGTGGTTTTTTGTGGCACTGCACTGCACAATACCACCCAGAAGTCAATTGGTCACAAAAGGGTTTACGTAAATCAGTTGCGGAGATATCGTATATGTAAAACGCACAAAAACCCGTTGAAACTCTCATGGCTTAAAAAACAAATAGTACGTTAGTTTGGAAGAGCAATTTAGAAAATGTAAAATAGCGATGCACTTTAGAAGCGCCACACAAATCAGCTAAAAATGCAAAAATACATCTCAGTTACTACACCATCTAATGTACAATCGTCATCCGCTCAACTGAAACGGTTCAAAGAAATACGAATCAAGCACACTCCATATTTAAAGGGGTAAGCAAAAGTATGTTCATATAAGTAATTGTCGTACGCATTTATATGTAAAGAATTAAAAAATAATATACGTGTACAAGTTACTACCGTAAAACGGTAAAATAAGATAGGGTAATTTTTAAGAACCCACTTGAAGAACAATGAAGTGCACTCCGTGTTTTATTGTATATAAAATTAACTTCGTATTTTTCTCAAGGAGCATATTTTTCCACGTACAATTGTTTTAACATCTCTTCAAATAAAGTCAATGAATACGCCCATTATCGTGAACTAGAACGATATTGAGCTCGAATCACATAAGTTGACAAAGCGTGTAATGTGAAAATTTTTGAAAATCTAAAGGATCTGAGCTCCATCGATGTAAAAAAGGAAGGGTTGCGTTTCAAGTATCACGCTACTAGATTAGCGTAGGTCATTATAGTACAAAGCAGATGCTATTCTTAGTGATTGCTTTTGTTTAAGGGCCTCCCTATATGGAACCGGGTTAAATCGCATAAAGCATCAGGTTTTTGCGAGGTGATTGCTTTGGCTGCAATTGTGATCAGCTCGTTCAGGTTGTCTCTTCGACAGAAAAAGGCGGTTAAGATGGACAATATTGAATTGTCGCCATTAAAGGTTTATATCAGAACTCTACTAGGATACATTATGAGCCCCTTTTGCTTTGTCATATTGATAATCTTTGCCTTACTCAGGGTGCTCAGGGAAAAAGTTCTGCAGGACCATTACGTTTGACAACCTCTATTTCTTGTTGGACCGTGAGCAGTCCGAAATGCTGGGAACACTTACGAACGCTTAATTTGAAGAAACTTTGAAAAAGCTTCGTCTCAGTGTTAATTCCGCAAAACTCAAAAGATATTCGGATGAGCCCACTGCAAGTATGCGGCGAGCAAATACGGATATCGTCCAGTTACAACACACGTGTACGTGTGGTGAGCTAAAGATCCAAAATACTAAAATGGCGGGAACATTATTGGTTTATGCGTGAATAAATTGTCTATGCCTCTCTGGCCCTAACCTTCAAGAGAGACACAGCAGCTCACATTGCTGAAGCGACCATGTTTTTAAGTCATGTATTGTTCGAAAATCAATTCCTGCGAACGAGCTAGCCCTGAAACTTAGTCCAATTGCCGAAGTTTTTTAAATAATAATTGCTTAAAAATACGTTCTTTAAAATCAACTATTTTTTTTATTTAGAAATGTTACATTTTGTTCCCTAGGCCTAAAAATTTTTCATTAGTGAAGACCATTGTATTTACCCATTTCCACTAAATAGAACAAGACAGGGTAAAATAACTCCAAATCTATGAAATTTACAAAAAATATTCGAACGGTTTTGATAGAAATCCAATCTAATTTTCTCAAGTGACTGCAGTTACGAGCAAAGTGGGCATATTTAAAAAAGGCATTTCCTAAATGAGCTAGTACTTATATCTCAAATGCATGCAATCAATGTCCACCGTCACGTGTGCGAAACCATGATCTATAAATCATAGCTCTCTCCTTTTTGCCCAGTTTTTTATAGAGTTAGAATAAACCGAATAAACAATTCAATAACCACCATGCATTAAACTGGAGAAAACAGGGTCGTTTCCAAAGCTTAGTCTCTAATTAAAATTTTGTTATAGCCTCGCTTTGCCGACATTGTAGCTGCGAGATACTTGTTCGGCAGCACATGTAAACATAAGCGCAGACAAAAGTGGCAAATGTACCCAGCAAAAGACAACAATCGTAGAGCTAGCTAAAGGGGGTCACAAAAATGATACAATCTTAAATATTTATAAAATTGCGTGAGATTGATATTTGTTTTTTCTTGTTTTTGCTGTAACTGATCCTCTTCCTTCTGAGGAAGTAAAATATTTGAAGTGATTCACGAACTGCAGATTAAATATGTCCTAAGACTCACAGAAATGCTCCACTTGCGTGGAAGATTTACGAAAAGAAAAGATTATGTCGTGTATGCCAGCCATGTTAAGGGAATGCAAACCACCTACAAAAGTAGTGTAGGAACATCTCTGTAAAAACCGAAATGCTCGAGAAACCGCATCTGAGTTTTACAGATTGAAAGTCATATATATGACTCTCTACATAATTTGCTAGTTGCACTAGAATGAAGCGCCGCCTATTGCCTTCCAAAAGTATATAGTTGCATCGATTATCAAAATTTCTAAAGTACGAACCAAAAATGATCATTCATATTGCAACTTTCTATTGCTTGCATTACCATGATTGTCACGATTGCTCCTGGACCGCATCATATTTATATTCTAATGAACCGATTGATTGACATGGCTTTTTGAATAGCAAATCAATGGCTATGCAACTCGTAAGATTGACTCACAATAAACGCTAAACGGCAAATAGATATTGCACTGCGTATACTTCATTTTCTTAATAATTTCAATAGAATTGGCCATAAAACCTTCTTTCACTGGAATAAATAATTAGTGTATGACTCGTTGATATTGAAGCCGATAAGATCTCACTTCAATGACCGTCAATAACTTTATCATCAGGTTGCTCATACACCGATCGATTCTTTGCCGTATTCTTTTAAAGTCCACCAAAAAAATGTGTCCAAAAAAAGGTTTCACATTTAGTTCCTTCTCTATATTATTTCAAATACTTTGATACACAAAATATTTGTCGACGCTCTGAACGTTATTATCTACACTGTAAGAAATTAGACATATTTGAATTCAATTTCTACGCCGCTTAACTGAGGACTGCAAAACCTTTACGGAATATGAATCGCTGAAAAGGACATAAAAATACACCACTGTTAACACATCATCGGCACAAATTGTTCACTAGAAAAAAAGGCGTAACTGAAAATCTTTTAAGAATAGTGAGGTATTTGGCTTGTCAGGCGTAAAACAGTGCCAACTTCCAGGTTCGATGCTTAAAATTTTAGAGCTATTTGAATGGTTTTTTTTTTAATATAATTTTTACATTTCATCTCTGGAGCGAAATGAATAAATAAACGGTATAAAACATGACAAATGTGAGGGGGGCTTTAAATGACGTTTTGAGGATGATACAAACCGAAAATTAAAAAAATCATGATTTTACCGCGCCCTAAATTAGTGTTATGTAGAATAGACTGCAATCTTATGAAACAAAAACCGAGTCCAAAATTAACTGTTTTGGACTCAGCTCTACACACCAAATTCCAAATTTAATGAAAATCGGAAAACATTGCCGCGACAGGCATGCCAACGAGTACTCAGTTCACGCTATTTAGATAATTATAAAAATGCATGTTAGTTGCTGCATTGTGATATTTTTTATTGCAGCTGATTGAGCTGTAGACGAAATATTTACGGATAAATCCACATATAACATAGAACGGAAGTCCACTGTCACAATAACTTATTCCAAGAGAGAAAATTTTACAAAACTGTGCACATGTTGTGAACATTAATATAAGTTTGGTCCACTGAATAATAGTGGAGTGCGTATTTTTTTCTTGACTTATTACTACTGTTATAAAATATAGATATTTTGTATACTTATGCTCATTGTTGTCAATAATTAATTATAAATCATTATATATAACAAAAAAAGTATGCACTCCACTTGTATTCATTGGACCAAAATTACATTAATATTTGCAACATGTGCACAGCGTTGCCCTGATATATAAGGATCTCGCATCTTAAGAGCCCTGGTTCGTCCTTACAGATGGTTTGACTTCAAGTTTGTGCAAGACGAGCTTCCACTGCATCGTCGCCTAGTTCTGTTAATTTTTTGGAACAAAGTTATTCTTAATTCTTAGCTTACTCAGGAAAAGCCGCATCCGACAAAAACCAACAGAAAACAAAAAGAACCGCCGTTTGTCCTAAGAACACGTTTTTCTCTTTCACCATGCACAAAAACGAATCAACTCGCTCAAACGGGAAATAATAAATTCCATGAGGAATTACCTTTGTCAGCACTGTTTGCTATGGGAGCAAAAATTTTGGGAGCAGTTTTAATCTTTCATAAACATTTATTAGATAGTCGAAATCGAAAAAAGAAAAGTGCTCTAGACTCAGTATGCCAAGCTGTGCCGCACTGCAAGCTTCCTAAAAATTAAAAAAAAACGCCGTGGACGCGAATGAACACTTGGCTTTTGTAATATTTTAATGTATAGATAGATATAGACGTTGTCGCGAGAATACCTGTTTACCTTCCACATTCAGCTGACTACTTGTGTGTGTACGTATTACAATTCTGCTTAGTACACAACGACAAAACAGAACACAAAATGAGCTCTATTCGTGGTGCTTGCGGGATACTTTACCGGCTGCATCGCGTAAGGGTGAGCTATTTCCATTTCGATATCAAAAATATCCCAATCAGTTATTATATTATTGCCTGCCATTATGGAATTTTATTTTGCACCATTATGTTCTCAGATACCAACCATAACGGCAACTGTGATTAACAACTGTGACAGGTGTGGTTAACGCTGTACAGCGTACAAAGAGACCGACTTATTTAGTTTCATTTTTATCCTTGGCTGGCTACAACCCCGCGCAAGACTCACCAATTCAAGCTAAAAAAAGTAACATCTATTCCTTGGATGTTCACGTAAACTTTCTTAAATTTTTAAAACGTTAGTTGCCAACTAAGCAAAATTTTGAAGAATAGGCGTTACATTCAGACATTACCTGAGAGAATGGCTTTTAGTTATAGTGAAATACATAATGTACCATCAAGCCTAGTGATAGTCAATATATCTAGAATAATTGCTTAAAATTTTGCAAATTTCGCAAACTTCGCATTTCACACTGAGAGTGCAAACTACGCGTGAATATTGCCTGAGAAGTAATCTGTCACTCCGGAATTCAGCTGCACAGAGCTCTAAGAAATATTTGCTGTCTGCTAAGCTATTGTTTTAGATCTGACTTCACATTCAATTTCTCTATATGTATGTTTCTCACATATTGTAAAAACGATTTCGAAATAATCATTTTTTTACACTATTTGAGAAACACACGCACTAGTTGAGGCTTTTGTGGCGAATGACAGTCAATACCGATATGACAAAGCCATCTGTACGAATCTTTGCCAAGCATGTTAACCTTACATAACCAAACGCCCCACTAATTGAATTCTAAAATACCTTATTCTCTAATGTAAAATAAACTTTCACATGTCAAAGAAATATCATAAATGCCGAGCCTTTATCTCCGACAAATTGTTTTGCCTAGTTAATTGGTTAAATTTTGATTGCATTCGAACTTAGATTACATCGTGTTGATTAATCCTATTGATTATCAATAGAACGTCGATTACTATACTATGGAGGACAAACTCAAGTTCGGAATTCTGTTGATCTATACGCAAACCGGACTGACTTTACTGGAAAAACTCAATAGTATAATGAAACATCATTTCGAATTATTTCAAATTTATTAAGAGCCCGTTGTAATCGAGACGTGTACATAATAAAAAATATCTTCTTGATATCCAATTTCGCTGATTTAAGTTCCATGTTGATTGCATTGTAGAGCATTTATAAAAGTGGTCAATCTACTTAAGCTCACTCTTAAAGATAGCTATTTGCTGCTTACGAATCTGATAGATTTACAGTTCCAGCATCCATTTTTGTACAACTCTCTTGGATAAAAATTTTGCAGCTTGCTTCGAAAAATTTTAGCTTTGAATCGTATTTGCACAAAAGGTCTGCAGACGGGAGGAAAATCTTAGCGTTCTTTCTTTAATATCTATAATATCTATTCGAATGCAAAAGGTTTTCTCAAGGTATCTCGAGTGTACTTCATGTACATGTAATATAGGCTGGGTAAAAATTTCAAGGCGCTTGCACAAAAGTTAGCATTATACGAATGCCTTTATTACTATTCCTGTCTAAAACAGTTGCAATGAAACGCAGAAATGAGCATGGAAGGGAAAAATGTGTGTCAGTGGCGGGTGCAAGATTTGAGACTCTTTCGACACACAGATATCTGAGATCTTTGATCTGACCTGCAGTCGTCTTAAAAAACATTGATTTTTATACACTCCGATTTATCAAAACAACTAACGGCAGCATCGTATTTGATACTGATTTACTCGTCATTTTGTGCTCTGGATCGTCTACTACAATTTCTTTTAAGTGTTGCTACCGGAAAACAAGATCCAATTAATGATTTCGTGCCGAAAGCAAACTGTGGTGCTTCTACTGAGCTTTGCGTTAGTAATATATCCATATGTTCTGGCCTAACTTTATTTTTGAAAGAGACGACGAGACGGAGACTGAACTTTATTAGCTGTTATCTACAGAGTCACTGTTTCACGCACTAATCGCACGAAAAGACAATATCAGCTCTTTTCGCTTTATTGGTTCAAATGGAATGTCACCGACACATATTCATGCATATTTCGATGGAGGTCATACTATCCTTTCGCTCATTCTGCATGCCCATTTCTCATTGTTGCACCGAAGTTTCTTTTTCCTGAAAGGCCAGTCAGTCTCTCCTTAAGTGTATTTGCATTCACTTTGCTATAAATCGTGTTTTTTTAAAAGCAGCTAACCGCCTCAGTAGATCATTTTGCACACTTATGCACAGCTTTTGCCGCCTGAAACGATATTAGGGCCACCAAAATTGCTGTAACCTCTACTCTTATTACATTGCTACCTGCATCCTGTTGGCACGATAGGCATATAACATGGCAGAGTTACGAGACAATTAACAGGTTTAACTAAACACAGTACTTCTCCAGTAGTAGTTCTCCAGCTCCCTATCACAAATAATTCCTTAATATTCTGATGCTCGCATTAAATTGGAAAAATGAATCCATCTTTTTTAAAAAAATATATATATATCCAAAAAATATATTAGATAGCGCGTGCAACACCCAATTTACTAAAATGTATAAAACAATAAATCCAAACATTGTCGCAAATTCAGAGCTGTTGGATTGCAGTTCGCATTAATGCGACTACCAGATAACTGCTTTTATGCATTTTCAAGGACATTATAACGGTTATTTATTAACCTTAACTATTTATTATTAACTTTATTAACGGGTGCATTAACCTTTATTGTTTCTGTGTGGATGCTAATCTGGTCGGTAAGCAGGACAAACTCAGTTGATTATTCCTAAAACTGCTTCAATAGCTGCTGTGGTGTTTAAAGAGGAAATATGACCAGAACGGATACATTGATGGCACAGGAAATACAAACCAATGAGTGCTCGAGGGAACTACGTCTTAATTGTGAGTACTGCATTATTCAATCATTCTTAACTAGTGCCGGAACGACCGTTTATTTAAACATATATAATATCCATATTGGTTAGGGTAGAGATTTAATAATTTAAAAAAACAGCCGGTCACTTATTTTTTATTTGCTAAGATTCAGGGAAATTAAAGCGAAACAACCAATTCAACAAATTGAGTGGAATAAATAAATCTAATAGCTAGTGTAATCAATAGGGCAATCTCTAAGTTCATCCTTTAATCTGCTGTTGCTAATTGCTACTGTTTTCCCGAAACCCTTATTAGCAGATCTTTGTCGTTAAACTATCTGTAATAGATAATGCTATTGAATGGTAGCCTAAACTAGAACTGAGTACTCAAATCCGGAATGATTCCTTGAAGCTTTCTTTAAGTACCTGGAATTTTGGTAGAAAGAAAGTTGTTATATATATATATGTAAAAAAGTGGTGTCGTAAACAGCCGTAAAAATATTTTTTTTTGCACATCAAGTTTGTGAATTATTTTGTACGTTTAAAAGGATCGCAATGTGTAAGACATAACGTAGTCGATGCTGCGTCTTCCTGCAACAGAAGCAAGAAACCCCCAAATTTGCAGCTTTTCTGCATTTTGTTAAAGCTAAATAAGATTTTTCTATAAGCACAGCTTCTGGACCAAATTTAATTTTCAATAACTCATTAATTAAAGGCGTTCTCATATTTGTTATTAGGTTTGAATTCTTTGAACGCCAGTCTTGCCACAGACTATTATATATGTATCTAGACCTGCTAATGACCAAAATTGTACCACCAAAACTGTAATTACCATAATGTAAGCTGTGTTACTGTCGTAAACCTATCTGAGTAACTTGAAGAAGGGCCTTGGCTTTTTCTGTGGTCATTTTTATGCATCGTATTTGGACAATTAAATTGACTTATGCCACCGGCCGTTCCGACGGCTGAATAAGTGTTAGTACATAAAAGCTCGATTCCTAAGAATGTTTGGGGACACCATTTTTTTTTAACATTCTCAGGTTTGCTGGTTATTTCATAGTCTAATTTCTTTAGTAAGTCTACGGAATGGTGTCAAAACTAGCTCACAAAGACTTATCTGATTAACAATAAAAAGCAAAGGATACAGAGGCCTCCGTTGTTATCATTTGAAGTTAGCGTCGACAAATGATACCATCCACTCAATCTACAAAATGACCTGACTATAGAAAATAGATCTACGCTGTGAATCTAGCCCGGTGGCTTGGTGCATTCGTGTGCACTTGCGAACGGAAAAGATACGTAGGTGCACGGATGCGATCCCCGCAGGTGCACATTTACATTTATACCGAGTATGTCTTACGACGTAATGCAAAAAGTGCTACCGTGAATGTTATATGATAATCAGCCCTAAAAAAAATATAAATAGTTCTGCCCTATGAACAAAGTAGATCGGCCTCAAACAATGGCAATGATGAACGCCTGAAGGTAATAGTAAAGAATTGCTTTATGCCTCAAGGATAAAAAGACCCAATATTTTCATAATTCAACTTTGCATGGCTATGCCAAATAATAAAACCATGACAATTCTTATTTATGTCGTTCTTTCTCAGAAGTTAGGATTGGATATGACCAATTCGTCTTTTTTCAAAATGTTTAGCAACGCTATAATGAGGAATAAAGTTATAGTCGACAGTATCCCAATTGGCAACTTGCTTAAAAAATCGGTTTTATGCTTCATTCTCTGAAGTTATCTCCAATTGTTCGGTCATCTCACTAGCATGACGAATCATTTTAGATTAATAACGCCACTGTAAAAATTATTTTCGCTTACATGAGCAATTGTAAAGCCTTTCTTTCCAGACCCCATAATTTCTTCTTGTGTACGTTAAAAATGGTACTGAACGAGATTAATTTGATAAAAAATATGGAAATGCGTAGAAAGAACCTTAATGTGATGCTTTTTTGAGAACAACATATGCTATCTCTGGCGTTTGTGCTAGCGGCTGCTGCTGTTGTTGCTACTGCCATGTGTTGTATAGCGTTGTAGCGTACTGTATGCTGATGTATGGATTGTGCCTTTTTGTTGAGATCCGCGGCACGCGACACCGAAGAATACGAGGATAAAAGAAGAGAGATCATTGGGTATGAGTTGTCGTCATTTCGTGAGCGAGGGAACGAGGATGCCGTGCTGTTCCTTTGTGTATATGTCTGTTTAGGATGTTCTATATCAGTGTTGGTGTGTCCAGGCATCTAGCTAGCAGTCTGCCGTACGCCCCTATGCTGCTGCGTCGCAGTCGCAGCAGCATCTAGGATCTTGTTTTGTTCTATCCAATGGCGGCGCTGTGGTGGAGGGAAAAAGTGTTGCATTGTTGACAGAATGCACTGCGACTGCTAGGGACCGGCCGAATGAGTGACCAACGTCAAAATGGGAGTCAGAAGTGAACCAGGCATGAACCAGTGGGCAGCAAGCATTTGAGCACACAATCAGCAGCAGTTGACACACAGCCTCCATTGGTTCGTTGCTCGCTGCTTTGCTAAAGACAGGCCCTTTCCTCCTACACCACCTCTGCAGCGGCGGGTCGAACAGGGAGCGTTTAGTTGTGGCACCTTCGGCGGAAAATCCGTCAACCCTGGGTAAAACGGGCTATTCTGCTTTCTGCTCTGTAAGCGCAAGAGAGGAGGAGAAGTAAAAGCTATGGGGAAAAGGGCATAGAAGGAACGCTGTTGCGCACCGGCGAAGCGGGCGTGTTCGAAAAATAGCGCAAGCAGCGAAAGCTAAGATTCAGCTACTTACACGTTTAATTCCGGGGAACCAGTGTATTCTTGTTTTTTCGTTTACCAACTGAAAGGCTTCAGATACTGAATTGAATTGACTCTTTATTATGCAGTTATATGGATATCGAGTTTGCAATATGCAGAGCAGGCTACGTATCGCCTATACTAGCAAGTCTTAACTTACCGTAGAAAATTTGAATTTACAAATATAACACGATGCAACATGTGTTTATATGTAACAATTATGCAAATTATTCTAGTCAGTTTTTCATTGACATATGTCCACGCTGTCGTAGGATATAATTGCATAAATATTGTGAGCAATCATAGCATGCAGGCATCTATGATGAAAAGTGCCTCATGTAAAAGCAGGACATTTCTGTTTGCATTTGCTTTTCCATACGGTCTACATTTGTACTTGAAGCAAAGATAAAGGTTAGCAATAAGCCTGAGTGAGCAACGTTAAAGCATACTAATACGAACATATCATATCATACTTATAATCCTCAACGTAATTATCTACAGCGACTTGCCGAGTCCAGATTAATAGTCTACTTCAGATAAACAAGCTAAACATTAGTGCAACGAAACATTATCAAGACGTATCCAACCCCAAGTAACGCCGACAATCTGGCTAAAAATTGGGCTGAAAATTGGTGCTGCACAATTCCCGTTGGCGATATTGTAGCGGCCTTTTGTATGCCTTGCACTTAAAGTGCTTGAAATAACACAAATGGTTTTAAGTTTACATCGGAGAACCTTCAGAACAAATATGAAACTCTACGAAACTTTTTGAATTGACATTATTTTTTAATCCATTCGTAGCCATTTCTTACGGATTTACATATTATTCTGGGGAGTTGTCACAGGTTTAACGAAAAACCATGGGCCAGATTTTTGGCTTATGATAACCATCTCGAATTTACCAAAAATGTCTAATACTATAACGCTAATATTGGATTTAATGTTAAGCCGTTTTATCATATACAGTTTAACCAGCCAGGTCAGATACTTCGACGTTCCTTACGTAGTAACAGGTAAACGATATGGTTTAGACCATGCATTATCTGTGTTGTGTTCGAACTGGTGAGAGCTCCTTTATTGCTACAGCCGCCGAATAAGCCACCAATACTTCTGGTCTTTCTATGTACGGTTGCAGGCAGCTCGCATTTATTTCGGCAGAATTGGCACCTTTAACGCCTGCATGCACGCATTGTTTTTTCCCAGTCCTTGCCATACGATCACAGTTGTAACAGTACTAGCAGCGGCGTTAACCATAGTAATGGGACAATATGCAACTGCTGGTGCTATGAGGGTCGACAGTTGTGGTTCGTTCTCTCGTATTTTGTGGTGCTTCGTGTGGTGATGGCGCGTAATTTTTCCCTTCTCCTCCGACAACAACGGTGGCTACTTATGCTTCCGCCAGGCCCTCTCACTAACACCCGCCGAACGATAAACCTGCAGGACACCCACACAGTCATACATGCTACGCACACATCCCACATGCACACACTTAGAGGAGGCATACATTTACGACACTCATATATACACACAGCGCACGTAGAGAGGAAATGTGATAGGTCTCATCTACGTCTACCTAAGCCTGCTCTGGCTTGCTTACTGGAGCTGTTGAGTTCATTCATACAATCGTTAGTTGCACGTACACGCATCACCCACCCAGATACACGAACTGCCACATATACACTTACACTTTCATACACACGCACACATACACAGTCAATTACATAGCGGTTGAGCGGCGGAGCAACACAGCCTGCGTGTGTACCCTCACACTCATGTCCACTGAGTAACAAAGAGACACGCACACGCATCTACACACTCTCACATATGCACCCACACAGCACACGCACGCAGGGCCAGACAGACGCACCACAAAATCCAGCGGCACCACACGGAGGCGCAGCAGCCAGTGCAGCGACGGCCGCAGAACCAGCGGCAGGCGACAACGGCAGGAGCACACAACACAGCCGACAGACAGCAGTGAGCCCTGCACAGAGCTTTTTTAGAGGGAGGTGACTGACTGACGGCGAGCTAGCAAGCAACGGGCGGCTGGCATACAGAAGAATCAAAGAAAGTCTATGTAGGCTGGCAGTTAGGCAGGCATGTAGTAAGAAGGCAGCCGCCAGGCAGCAGGAGTCAGTAAGGAATACATAGATATGATAGACAAAGACGTACCGAGATCGAAGACACTGTTCATTCCTTTATCCGTCGTAGGTGTTGTCCTCACCAACCACCACTCGCGCGACCAGAAGCTCTGTGCTGTGTCTGTGTGGCTGCGCTGTTGCGGGTGTGAGCTAGTCAAGTAGACAGTGGAGCGCAGCAGTCCCGACAAAAGCAGTAGTAGTAGTAGTAAAATAGTGACTGAGTCTAGCTGCATCTGTATCAATATGTGGTGTCTGTGAGTGCTGCAGAGACAACAGTGCGATAGAAGTTGACAATACGGGCGGATGCTAGCCCCCTCTGGAGGTTAGGCGTATTATAACAATAGCAGTCACGACAACAGTAGTGGACGCAGCCGCTGACCGTGTGGTACAAAAGCGGCACTTTATACACCCTCCGTTTGACTTGCCGGGACGAACCCTGCGGTAAGAGCAGCTGCAGCTTGTAAGAACAAAAAACTAGGCAGCTCAATACATACATTACTGCTGAAATGCATCATCACTGCGGTTACCAGTAGGCTATCTGGCAACTTTGAAAACGACACCAACACTAGCAGCAGCAATAACAATAACAGTGTTCAAGGCAGTGGAGGTAACGACAACAAGACCGTCTGCCAGTAAACCGAACTGTCTACTCGGGTCTAGCAGAGAAACTACACCCTCGTCTTGGTGCAACGCCACTAGAAGACGCAAACCATCACTGGAACCTACTGGACAATATAGAGGTTGCCATTGTAGGGGGTCCCTAGTACCGTATGAGCCTCCTAACAATCCCTCCTGGAGATAGGAGCGCTCTTATTCTAAGCACAACACCACTACAGCCATCCCAATTACTAATACGACAAATATTATTATCATCATTATTACTATTATTACTACTTCAGCCAGTGCTGGGGTCCCATCTCTAGACCGAACAATAACAACAGTTGCCCAAAAGGCCATAAATTGAAGAATAAAGATCTACTGATTTATAGTGAAACGGCGAGTAATCGCTAATACTTATCACCGCTAAAGGAGACTAGCTGATAAATAGTGAACCGCCCGGCCAACCTTCCTGTCCACAGTGCGGGAGTGGGTCCACCGTAGCTGTTGTAGTGGTGCCAGTGGCAGTGCGAATACTCACTCTCCTGAGTGAGTGTTTGGTTGTTGTAGTGGTGGTGGTGGTAGTAGTGATCGTCATCGCGTGTTAGTAAGAGTAACAGCGTCAGTAATCTGACACAGTGCGCGTGGTGTGTTTCTCAGGCTCTCGGGCTGGACCCCAATAACGCGGGCAGCAGCAACGTGCAGTTGCAGCAGAAATGCAAAAGCTGCCACGGCTGCTGCAGGTATCCGGCGAAGAAGTCCGTGTATAGTGATAGTACCAACGTGGCCAGTCGAAACATCTCGAAGAACACCAAAAGTGCTCGGGGTATACCGCAAGCGGGAATAAGGACCATAAGCTGGACCATAAGCTGGACCACGTACCGTTGGACAGGTTGTTCAGACCTGAACCCATTGAATTGATCGTGCTTCCGGCGTTGGTAAGGTGGGATGCAAACGACTTTTGTGGAAGGCCCCTTACACTGACGTACTTTGGACGTTACTTTGGCCGACAACATCGACATCAACGCTACCATCGTCAACAACACCACCACCTCCGCAACTTAAGCCACCCATAACTTTTACGGTCATACAAAAGCAGCTGTTTCCGGCAGTTCCGCAAGACTCTGCAACTCAACAGCCAAAATTGGCAAATTGTTCGCTGTATAAGGCCGCGATAGCACAGAGAAGAATGAGGGGTGCACTCTGGAAAATGACAATAGTTGATTTGTGACAAATCACGAGGCGTAAATAAATAGCAAATAAGCAGTAACAAGTAGGAAGCAACGCCGCGTAGTAGTCTCTGTCTGCTACGTTTGTTCAGTTTACGACGAACGCGAACAACACTACGTATGGGTACCGTTGCTGCAGTGGCAACAACGATAATTAAAAACAGCGTCCACGAAACTGACAAAGCGAAAGAGAGAGGAATACACCCACATTTCGATTTCTGCCACTGCGTTCACTCGGATTGTCTCCTACAGTA
Source organism: Tropilaelaps mercedesae (assembly GCA_002081605.1). Classification (NCBI taxonomy): domain Eukaryota; kingdom Metazoa; phylum Arthropoda; class Arachnida; order Mesostigmata; family Laelapidae; genus Tropilaelaps; species Tropilaelaps mercedesae. Next base: position 16,274 of record MNPL01004893.1, read on the forward strand.
AATATATATATATAAATATATATATATATATATATATATATATGTGTTTATCAATAAAGAGGCAGATACATACTCGTAAATAACAACGAGAAGCAGCTTATTCGAGGGAAAAAGTCGTTTGACACTGTCGGCGTGCACACTTTATTAAAGCATCATCATCGATTTGTGTCTGTTGTGTGTGGCTGTGTTTTATTCGTCAGTATCACTATCCACTACTACTGTTTACAGATTGTCTTCGTGCATTGCGTAAAATGATGAAGAGTCTGTGTTGGAAAGAATAATCATAATCGGCAAGAGAGAAATAATAGAAATAACAAAAGGCAGAGTAAAAATAGTGCTCAAGCAACTCCAGATAACACGGAAAAACCATCATTTTGTCATCAAAAGACAAGAAGAAAAGAAGGTTAGGGAAAAAAGCAGTACTACCACACTCTTGGCACAAATGCGACCTAGCGCAGAGTACGTGTTTATATGTGTGTGGCGGGGAGGAAAAG
>MNPL01004893.1:17351-44559 GCA_002081605.1 Tropilaelaps mercedesae
GCAGACAAAGTCAAAAACAAGTAACGGATAATTGTTGCAGTAGCGCACGGTCACTCTGCAGCGATAGTTCCTGATTCACCTCATCCTGATTGACCGTCGCGAGATTTAGTTTGTGAGCTGGTAATCTGATGTCAGTTACTCGTCGTAGAGTCGGTCACCCAGGGCAATATTAGCCAAATTGGCACAAAAATAACAACAGAAACTTGTGAATAAAGAGAAAAAAGCATCTGTGATCTAGACTAACTGTAGCGCACACAAGTCAACATACACGCAAGAAAGAAGACCCACAGGCGACCTCGGATATGATGTCAGTAACAGCATATCTACCAGAAAAATAATCTAAGAATCTGCTGCAATATCTATCTCCCTCAATATCTAGCGTGCTTTCTGTATCGACGGTTTTGCTGCTGTATACAGGTCTATGTCCGTGTAGGAGTTACGCTATTGAGCCAGTAATATACTACCGCGGTTGTTAACCCAGTGAGACAAAATAGAAAACGAGCAAACGACCAAAAGTATCACCAATCGACAGCGGCGACAAAGGAGAACAAGCAACAACAACATAAGTAAGGCCACAACAACAACAACAACGGATAGCAGCGACTCTGCGTTCTCCGTGCCCCTCTACGTTCGTTACTATCAGCAGCAAACAAGTCAGCAGTAACATCCGACCGCCACCATCTTGCCAACCCATCACGTATCTGGCCGCCTGCTAATTGGCTATTCTCTGAGACTTAGTTGAGTTGGTTGGTCAACACTGGGTGTTGTGAGCGTACACAACAACCATAGCCTCAGCGTTTGGTGTGTGTGTGTGTTGTGTGCCTGCCTGCGTGTGTGTGTGCGCGCGCCTGGGCGCGCTCGTGTGTGTTCGATAGAACGCGTCATTTTTAAGCAAGAAGGACCCAGGACACTACTCAAGAAGGAATCAGGAGACTACTACTTGAGAGAAAAAGAGAGAAATGGTGAAAACGGAAGATATAGTTGTGGAAAAAGTATTATTATTGCAGGAGCTGCTGTCAGCTGGAAAGAAGAAAATTAGCCAGTAATCGAAAAAAAGAAGAAGTACGTGAGTGTGTCTGTCCTGGTTTTTCTGCGTGTCTCTTTTGGCTCTAGCGAACCGGACCACAGACAAACAAACACACACAGACACAAATAGCCGCATAAGGGCGCGAACACATGGCTTTTCTATTTTGTTCGTGTTGGCTATTTAGTCAGCAGTAGACAAGTTATCAGGCCAATTGTAAGCGCAAACCAGCGACCACCACCACCGCCGCCACCACCATCACCACCACAACTATTGTACAAATAGCAGGAGATTAGTAGACCCTCCGCTTGCAACGCCAACCTCTGGGGTCATTCTCAGCGAAAGTGGAGGCCGGAGGCGGCCATTGGCAGCAGCGTCGTCGTTGTCGCTATTGTTGTTGTTGTTGTTGGGTGTAGACGACGATTGTACGGACAGCGAAAGCCGCGCTGCAGTAGCTCTAGGCCGTCGTTGTGGTGCCAGTATTGTAGTGAGAGTGGTTGGTGGCTTGTTGCGCGCCAGAGGCGGTTGTAGCGACAGTCATCGGCGGTGGTAAGAAAGCCAACCAAGGCAATAGCTCTGTCTCCGGCAGTGAGTATCCCCAGTGGTCTGGAAGCAGCAAAGTAGCAACCAGACCACATAAAACGTGTTGGTCGTCGTCAACATTGTAGCTCACTGGCTCGACAGTGGTAGAAGAATCAACGCTACTTAGAGTTGTGTGTCTTGTGTATGCAAAAGCAAGCAGTTGAAGGTGCCGGAACCGCCCAGGCGCGGTTATTGTGTAGAAGAAGGAGAATGCAGAAGAAGGTCCAGCGTCACTAACGATCTATTAAATGCAAGTTACATGATTAAGAATTGTAATAATTAAAGCAAAATCCAAGCGATAACAGCAGAGCAACAAAACTAGCATTAATAAAAAATGTCGGCGATGAAAAATATTTCTAAACGTCGATACAAATCCGATATAGATTAAAGGATAAAGGAGTACGTTGTTGAGTTCAGTTCAGCCTACAACGGTCCCACCGTGTGTGTTCAACTAATTGCAAAAGTCACTTGAAGAGTTGAAGCCGGGGAGCAAGTGCTCCAAATTTTGAAAATAATTAATGATATAATAATAACAAATCATAATAGTAACCAACGAGCTACAGTGTGAAGTAAAACCCGTGTCGGTTTGTGGTCGATCCTCGAACTATGAGTGTTGTAGCGTAGCTTGAAGCAACGGTTGGTGTATCGTGAATTGTTACAGTAATTTAGTACAGTTTAACCAAGAGCTCACCAACCCTTGACTGTGCTCGCCGGTCAACAGCTGCTCGTCGACGGAGAGCACTGACGACTTTATTAAAAATGTCAAGCAACGCCACCTCCAACTCCGGAGGCTCATCGGCCCCATCGTGCTCGACTGCACAAACTTCTAATAGCAAACAGACCTCAACGAACACCACCGAACGGGTCGTCAAAAGTGAGTTGATTATATGATACATATACAAAATATACGGATTCGAACTTTTTTCCACAAACTTTACCACTTCATTCTCTAGCTGCATTTTTCATACCCGATCGTTTGACCCTTTTTGTCTACGAAAGAAATTACAGTAGTAGTGTAATGTCAGTTATAAGCACTGAAAACCAAGACCGACTACACAGAGGAAGCTCGAAGGAAAGTACAAACCACGTCATATGACAAGCGCAAACAGTCATTATAACAGAAGGAAGAAACGACTCTGATTGAACAAATGTATATATACACATTTAATCATTACCACACAACGTAACCACCATTTAATTGATATAATCAGTTGCTCGCGCGAGATATACGTATTTGACCTGATGTTTCTTAACTGATATTAAGAAATTCAACGGGATTTCTGCCTAGCATGTTTCTTTCTTATCTTAAAAATCTCCAAATCTTACATCTCTTATTGAGTACAAAGTTTTACATATGCGTTATAAGATATTATACAACCTCAAGTGCCTACGGAAGTGCAATGTAAAAAATTTCACAACACTATCTACAATTAATTGTGCACTTCACAAAAAACAATATTTCAGGATGTTCTTTTCGAGTTTGTAGACTAAACCTAAAATTCATGTAAAATCTATCTTCATCAACAAAATGTAAAGAAAGGTGATGTCTATTTAAAGCTAAGCTATTATAGCAAGACCACTATTATGAGTTAAATATGATGTCCCTTACACGTAAGCTTCATACGTGTTGCTGCTATATGTTTATCATTACTGGTTAGATAAAACGAATGTCAATGCATGCACATGATAAATCATTACATAGATGCCTTGTGGTTTTGCATATTTTAACTATATTTGAGTATGAAAGTAGCTTTAACCTTGTGATTTTGCAGGTCTGATAAGTTTCATCTGAATAACAATCCTAAGACGGGTAAACACCACGATGGTCCTGTCGAAATTACTGTTACTTCGTAGAATAATTACTCAGTTTTCTCAAATTATTCAAATTTCAAACGGCACACTTGCAAACGAAAACCTGATTTCACAACCATTGTGGTTTATTATTGCTGGTTATGGCCTTGTAAATCGACCCGCCAACATAATGGTTTCGGCTTTATTTCTCTTCAACCTTAATATGTATCAAAATTGCCAGATTGTATGAAAATCAAAAACAACTTAGCATGTCTACTGTCACTTTTTGCTATTTTATTTGTCTCAAAGGTTAATGACTTTGGCCATACTCTAGCTTTAATGCGTATAATACAAGTAACTTAACTCAGAAAACTAAAAGAATGCGTAATACGTTGATCCATATATATTGCTTTTCTTATAATAATAATAATAATAATAATAATAGTAGCAGCATTAATTAAAAGTGTTATATAAATCGAATGTGGCAATGCCAAGAGCAAATGTCCACGACAGGTCATAATTGGAGTCTATCTATATGCGTATATGGTATACACTGTCTGAGTTTACAATGCGCACTTTTTGCGCTACGTTATAACAATACGTTGTGAAATGATTCAATAAAAATAAATAAATACTAAAATAACAATCTTGCAATTTTCCGATTTATATGCAAGGAAAGATATGATATTTAGACAACATGTTTTAGCATCTATGTAGAGAGCCATTGTATTTAGTCCTTAGAAAGCCTTTGCGTGTAATTAAGAGCATCGACTGTAGCGAATTTATGTAATAGCCACTGTAGTGGAATGTAATGATTGCGATAATGTAAATTTTCAATTCCTATCTTAAATGCTAAATGTTAAATTTTACTATTAGAAAACACAACGTCACCTGGTCTGCTTTTGCCAATTGTTTATATTGGCCAATTCTGCAGTGCGTCGTTAAAAAAGGAATACGTTTTTTTACGAATACGTTATTTTTACAAATTTGCTTTAGCTTGTGTTCATTTATAGCAAAATCAAATAAAAATACTTTAACTCGATCAACAAACACGATAAACAAATTCACAAGCAAATGAGAAATTTGAATAACGGGCACATAGAGCTAAATTCAAAAATTTGATCAGCGTTTCAATAAATGGGTATTATTAGGTGCTACGTATGCGTGCCGTTAGGCCTTACTTGGATTCGTTTCTTCGTTCCTTCAACCTATCCTATAATAAGTAATATTACAATATGTGTTTTAAACTGCACCATATTCTATAATATGAAAATGTATTTCTTCGTATAGAGAGTATTGTTTGAAATTACATGTCTATGAGTTGGCACTTACATTTTTTTTTATCAAATAGTGTACTCTATGATACAAAATAAAGTAGTTTATCCCTTTGAAACCGTAGCTTAAAATAAAACGGACCCTAAAATTTCCATGTCTTATTTAAAAAGTTTCCGATTTTCTAACTCGAATTTTTGGACATTCGGTACAAAACGGGTGATGATGAATGACGGGTGAGGATGACGTCCCTATGCAAAATAACATGCACTCACATGACTACTTGACTATTTGACTTCCGGAAAAAATATAGTCGCTCATTCAACGAGTTTTATCTGTTTTTGCTTAATCGTGTTCCAACGTAAAGAGCATATTTCAAAATATTTAGCACCATGTAGGCACCTCTACATAAAAGGATTTTTGTGTACATTAATACTACGTAAGGTTACTTGTCACTAATGGCTGATTTTAAAATATTCGAATATAATCAGGCTGGCACATTTAGCTGCCGGTGCAACCTTCTAAGCTCAGAGAAATGCATTTTGGATACTGGGTGGTGCCGTTGTTGTCAATCTTATATGTCGCTCTATTAGCTGACACAGTTCATTCAATATCTTTTACATCCTTTTATTGAATAGTGTTAAATGCGACTTAAAGGTACGCAGCAACATTAATGTGCGCACATTTGGACTCATCCTACCTTCTGTTTTCACTTCTTCAGATATGTCTTTATTTATCGAGCAAATTACGAAATGCACGCATCAATTGTAGAATTTAGCGTCGACCAACAGCTCAATATATATTATTTTACAGCTGAACTAGTGTCACACAGACTAACAAAATAAACGGAAATGATAAATGAATCGCAGTTGCTCGCGGAGATTTGCGTCAAGAACTGCATTTTTCTTAACCGCTTTAGTTCTAAGCCTTGATGCTCAGTGACTTCTACACAAGCCTGAAGGATGTTGCTCACTCTCTCAATGCTTTAACGAAAATCATACGTGTCTGTGTTTGTGCGGCGGTTCGGGAAAAAATGATAGCAGTGCAAGTCTGACATTTAGGCTCGACAACAGCAGTGGCAGCAGCGACGACAAGACCAATAATTTTCGGACTTTGTCGGGACTAAAACCAAATGTTGTTTTTCGATATTGCTATTTGTAAACACTTAGCATGGGCACGTCGTATTGAACAACAAATTGACGTTACTGTTCTGTTTGCTTGTCGTTTATAACATTATATAACTCAAGCTGTTGAGGCAGTGCAAGTGGGGCAAATCTTTCGTGAGAGTGTATCAAAGTAAATCATCGACGTAATCAGTGAGTGTTATTTAAGCTGAACTGTCCAGTAATCCGTAAATATGTCTAGAAAAACAATATTATAGATTCATACATTGATTGAGTATAATTCTCTGTTAGACGTTTGTCTCCCCTCAACATAAAGTTTTAAAGTGACAGTTCTACGTTAAGGGAATTAACCCAGGAATCATCGTGTATAATGCCTTTCTTTTTTGCTACGATTGCTCAAATGAACGAAAACCTATTATTCGCTGGAAGCTACAATGAATTAGATTTTTACACAGTATACGGGTTGCCAACTAACAGGTCTGTTTAACTACGTGACACCTTCATTAAACATAATTTATTTTAAATTACTGGAATTCGCAAAACTTAAGGGCATGATTTTTTGAGTAATGTTTATGAGAGCTGTTGCTACAATAAAACTTGTGAATGGCTTTTCTAAAATGTATTTTTATTTGTACCTGATTTTACCAATTTGCGGACAAGACTGAGGAGCTCTAGCAGGTTGCACACCTTCGACATCTTCGAAAAGATAATTCTTATTATTTTTTTTTATTAGTAATTGTATAATTATTTTTCACTACTTTGCCTTCTTCAAATGCTCTCCTTCCACTACTTGCAGATATTGCTGATAACTATGAGCTTATCAGTAAACTTGATATCTATTCGAGAGAGGGCTTGCCAATATCTACTATTAATCGAAAGCATTCTGGTCAAAAGAGAATCCAAAGACATGGTTCCGTATTACAAATACATGCATACTTAATGCCAACGTGTAAAACCAATACGTGCTACAAGAGTCGGACTACTTCACATATATGCTTCGAAGTTGTGGTAGCGCTAGTATATTCGACTAGTGACTTAAAATTATGCATATCCCTGCCGTCAACTTACCGGCATTTGTAAATGTAATCTCACGAGATCTGCACACGTAGATGATGAAGGGTAGACCCCATTCTCGGCTTAGTGTGAGCTGCAATGAGCTGTAATTTCCTTTCAGCTATCTATTAATGGGGCGTAACCCATGTGCAGTAAAACGCCAGAAATCACTGCGGAAAAAAAGCGTCTTCTGAAAAACCAAAACGTATTTTGTATGCTATTTCTCTTGCGAAAATTAGTAACGTTGTCTTCAGTGTATATATCTGGCCTCTACGGACATCTATTTTTGTCCTTGTGGCTATGATAATTGAACGAACATCCGTACTCTCTTAAATAAAATATAATTTGTGAATTTTTCAGGGAGCGTAAAAACTAGGAATGTTGGCATTCTGGATTCCGTGATATGATAAAAACCAAATAAAGACCATCTCATCAACTTATCTCGAGTTTATAAAGATTTGATGGTGATACTAAATATACTACGGCAATATATAGTAGTGTCTAGCTGTGCAGAAACGAACAATCCAATTTGAGAGGTCAGCGCTTTTTCAGCGAAGAAATTGCGATTTGTTGTTAGAGCAGATGGTTCCGTTAGCTTGGCTCCGACCCATCGGGGCGTACTAGCCAAAGCCTTTGCTGATGGAAAATCCACTCTGTCGTGTTTGAATTGTTTTATACTAAAATCTGGTTCGCGTTTATTTATACCAACAACTGATATATATATATATATGAATGCTATTCTGGAGAAAATTATGCTTTCCCTATGAATATGGACATTGTGTATAAGAATGAAATAAAAGGAGATACAAAGGTATAAAAGACCGTAACGGCATATTACAGGCAAGGAGTATAAATAAAAGCCGACAGCTAAGGGCAAATATCAGCTAATATTTATATTGATCACATATAATATTAGCATTGCTTGTGGTAATAATGGTAGTTCTGGTTTGTTTTGGACCTATTCGCCTGACTCAAGACTCGCCACCAGTCTGTGGAAAATGTGGTTGTAGGTCTTAGGTATTTAAAATATGTGAGCTTGTGAAATAGTCAGTCAATAAATTATTGGCTTGGGTCACACAGATTGACGGAGACAACCATGTCAAATGTGTGCCCGCTGTAGGACAGTTCCTCTAATTACTTTATCACCAGTTAGTGACTAAGAAGCTTTCTTTTGCTAAATTCAAGGTAGGGTTTTTCCGATAATCGAGACCATTGCCGTTGGATAATTACTTGCTTTAGATAGAAAATGGTAAATGGGTATTTTGTAAAGCAGGTTTGATTCATGAGCTAACCTTTCAACCTCCAGAGCGCGGTTAAAAATATCTATTTTTAGTGTTCCATACTGCGTTGGGAAAGCTTGTCATTATTTTTATAACAATCTGTGTGTCATTTAAATATTATAGACTGACGTATAAACTAACATTATATGTATTCACGTAATTTTATATGTAATCACGCAAAGTTCTGTAAAGACAAGAGAATCGCAACTTATTGACTATATTGCTTCTAATTTACGTTATTGTTTGGTCAGTCTGTTTCGTGTCATAGTTTATGAAATTAATCAATCAATAGTGCGATGCGCGGACATATGCAAATAGGGACTTGCTATTAGAAATTACTGTAACAAACAAAAAAAGTCATCTGTTAACTATGTCTATTTACTACTTAAGTGTTATCAATAACATCAGGGCAAGCAGCCGTGTCACATACACGTAGATAAAGGACTCTGCGTAAGCCCATATGTGTCTTCTTTAATCTTGATTTTTTTATAAATTCAAATTTTATTATCTTGATATATCAATAGTATTTTCTGTAGTAATTCCCAGCACCCAATAGCCGTTTTAGAAAATATAAGGTTGCTTTTAAATAGAGTCGCTCTCGTTCTTCTTCTTCTTCAGCCTTGATCATCTTCCAAATTGGGCTACGATAGATTATCACCGTATATTAGTATTATTACTAGTAAGGACTTATTAATAACATGAAACCTTTCGCCGTGTGCTAATTGCGTTTCATAGATACGTCCCAATGTTTCTGTCTGTATGTTGTTGCTGCGGATGACAATGGCCCAAATGGGCTGAGATGCCGAACACTGGCCCTCACACGGCCGGCGGTGTGTGCTGAAGCGTGACGGCGTCATAAGCATTCGTCGTCAAGTCAAGAAGGTACTGGCACACTTTCTTAGAAGAGAGGCCATGTAAGCCCATACATACACATGCACATACATATGCTTGAACTGTCCTCAGGTGCCGAAATAAGTACTAGTGATATAGCAGTGATGATGATCCAAATAGCAACAGCACCACCACAAACAACAATAACTACTATTTTCTTAATTTTCCGTTATTGCGTATTTCAGTCCATCTAAACTGAGTAGCACTTTGCACGGTGGAGTGGGTGTTAGCTGGCGTATGTAGTGATAATTCTTCCATACGGTTCCGTTGTGATTAGATTTCATCCTTCATGCTCATACTCCGCCTTCATTCTGAAAACTTTCTCTACTAAGCTAACGCTCTTAAGCCATTTGTTCTTGCTTTCAAGTATGTCCCTTACCAATTCCACGACCAAACTGGGTCGAAACGTCGTAATGGCAACTACGTGTCGTGAGCGCTGCGTATTGCAGTACGGTGCGGGTATTATCGTCTACATTCTTTATCTCGCAGTAGATGCTTTCAGGGTCGTTAGCTGCCATATCTTCTTCAAATACTTTTGAAAATTCCCACGCTTTCTCAGCACGCGCGTCAGGTATCGCGTTGTTTCCGTATTCTCTGTTGATCCACTTGGGTCCGGGACGAGATAGTGGGTCCAAGCGCTTGGTTGCTCTGCTGTCTTTTTGTTCCACTCTTCTCGTCATTCTTCTATTATATCCTTTCTGGCTTATTTTTTTGTAGGTCTTGATAACTTTCCACCCTTGGGCCTTTCACTTTCTGTGGCAAGTCTTGACAAGAGGATCATTCTGTCGGTAGCGGTCACCGACGGTGTTTCTTCCGTTTTGCACGATCTAGCCACTTTCATGGCCACAGTCATTTTCATTTTCAAAGGTTTCGTCATATTTCATTTAGAGCTTTAGAGATATGAGGTATCAGGTAAGTATTGCATACACGACGATAGCTTGGCCACGGTGGCCAAAAGCCCTGTTCCTTTTGGTACTACATGAGCTCTGGGCATATTTGTCGTTAGGCTATTGGCAACCTTTACCGTTTTTTCCGTTGCCTTCTCTGTAGAAATATTCCCATTTAAATGTCTGCGCACCGTGATACCGAGGCATCGTGCGACCTACGTTAGTTCGATATTCCCGAAAATTTTATCATTGACGAGCATTGCTGTTTAATTTTTCCGAAGCTTGGCTGAGACCATGCTGTTTCATCCAGTTGCTCATATGGATCAGTGAATTTTGCACAGCTCTATAGTGTTCCTTTGTCACCGCAGTGACTGTCTAAGCTAGATCATCCAAAGTCAATGGAGATACGCGAAAACTCCCTTTGCGTTCATTGTGACTACGATATCTTCCTCATTGAGTAAGCTGAAGGCATTGCGTGCACAAAGCAAGATCAGTGCGCAAAGTTTTCTTGAATACGGGTTTCTAAATTTTTTGCCACTCTGTATCATCGATTACTCCTTGAACGGCCAATTTCATGCTTATCTTTTGGCAATCGTCAGAAATGACAGGCCGAAATAGAATTTTATTTTTAGTTCTGCGGTGAGCCTTTGTTAATCATCATCTCTACTGCCATGCCGAGTGTGTCTAAGAGACACATCGCCCGTATACGTCCGGGTCGATCAGGTCGGTTTTTTCCGGTTTTGGATAAGAAGCAGGGTCTCCTTTTTCCATTTGAGCTGGTACCTTCCGTCCTATCTTGTCGATTATGCCGTCGAACACCCTATGCTTCTTTTGAAGCCGAATTTTCACTGCTTTTGTAAAGATGCCCACTCGGCCCTGTGGCGGTCTTTATCTTAGTTGCAGAAAAGTTACTGTCTATTTGGATCACTCATTAAGAAGTGTTGTCCTTTCGTCCTTCGATTTCACCTCTACTACCTCTTACGATTGATACAAGTTTATTTCGCAAACGGTTAATCTTGAGCGAGTCTCTTGACTTCTTTTGTTTTCTATCCTTTGTGGTCGGCCGTCCTGATCTCCATTTCTTGTGACTGTTTGTTTGGCGGTCTTTATCTTAGTTGCAGAAAAGTTACTGTCTATTTGGATCACTCATTAAGAAGTGTTGTCCTTTCGTCCTTCGATTTCACCTCTACTACCTCTTACGATTGATACAAGTTTATTTCGCAAACGGTTAATCTTGAGCGAGTCTCTTGACTTCTTTTGTTTTCTATCCTTTGTGGTCGGCCGTCCTGATCTCCATTTCTTGTGACTGTTTGTTTCCTTTTTCAATATCTATTGTGCGTTTGTTTTAAGATGTTACGTCTGTGTGAGCTTTCAAAAATGCGCAGAAGCTTAGAGATATTTTTAAGTTAGGTCTCCTTTGTTTCTTCTTTTCCCTTGGTGCTCCAACTCCTTTTCTAAATATGGAACATACCATAGAGTTGACTGAGTGTCCTATCTCCTGGCATGTGTGACAGTTCACGTCTTCCTCATCGCTACAACAACAACTACTACTCTTCTCTTTATTGGTCATTTCAATCCGCCGGAACTACGTGGCACTTTGTACCGATGAAATATCTGCTAGCTGGAATCTGTAGTGGTAACCAATTTAAGTTTTATCGATGTACAGATATATAAATATATGTATATCGATGTGTATATACATCGCATGCGGCTACGTTGAAATGCACGTAGTCAATTGTGCTGAGCTTTTGTCGGCGAAACCCTTCATAAACAATTAAATCTCTATGACGTGGTGCACCTTCGTAGCGAGTCGGTCCGATCATTTTTTGAACGCGCCTTGTGACCTCTTCCAAATTTCGGTGCGTGGTTGTTATAAAGCACTTCTCTTGGGTTGAAGCCTACCAGCAAGAACAGAAAAGGCCTTTTGTAGCCAGCGGAGCTTCTTTGGATCTACACAATTTTCGTTGGGCGGTTGAGTACGGATCCCTTAGGCCGGCCTTCTCTTTCAGACTCAGGTTGTACCAACAGTCTGCTTATTGTGATCATCAAACAAGCCTGTTTATTTTTGAAACAGTAGTGGTGAGGTGGTCTCCTCATGGCAAATACACCAGCTACAGCATTAGCTGCTCCTATCGGGACAAGGAGTACTGAAACAGCTAAAACTCTTAAAGCCAGACGCATCCACAAAAGCAGTAAGCTGCCCGCAGCTAATGCTGTTGTCTCCTCATCCATTAGGTCGGGATATAAATTCAGCCTTTAGCGCCTTTACATCTGATGGTGCGCAAAGGCCAGATGTTGGTACTCAGGGTGACAGCGGCAACGATAAACCTGCTCAGACCAAGTGTTCCAGTTGGAGTTCCAGTGTCTGATGAAGGGTGGACGACCGCTTCTAAAAAAAACAACCAAGCGGATCGAAGGGCGGAGAGCCGAAATCATGTGCATCTGTGACAATAGCATAGATAATTTGAAAGTATTGTTCCGCATGCTTATTTCTAGAAGAATTAAAGTCGTTTGTGGTGACAGCATTACATTCGTAGGTAAATCGTTCGAAAGGAACTTACTTACACTGTGCACTGAACTCTTCCGTCCGCTCCCGTAGCAAATCTAAAGGTTTGGTTTATTTCATGGGTGAGCTCTATCGACGTAGCTAAAAATATTATGAAATTGGTGTCACTCCTGGGCACCCTGGTGATAACGAAGTGCAGAGAGCCACAATATAATTAGATGATAGTTGCGCCTGTCGATAGGAACTTTTCTTTTAGAATGAGATCTAACAAGCTGTAGTACGGGTCGGAGTTATCACCGTTCGAAAAAAAGTCCGTTCAAAGCAGTGTGTAATAAGGTCTGTACTTTTCCAATAGACAGGGTATTATTGTACTTCCTCTGGAATTCCTTTTGCGAAGGTGTTCCTTGCATGCAAAGTACACCAAATGGTGATGTATGCGGGCTCTACTATTTTCATGTTATAGATCTAAAAAACCGGAACAAACTGCGAAAAAACAGGGTACAACAGGGCATCCATACGAACAACTACAAAAATGATGCCAAACGTGTCAACTGCAAAAAACCGCATTTCTCTACCTCACTGACCTGTCCACATTGCACAAGTGAGATCGAGAAACGCAGGTCTCAGTTGTAAGGTCGACTGGTGCGCCAACTTGACGCAGGGGAAATTAAGGTAGTGCAAACGTCGCTAAAATATCAACTACCGAGAAGCACCCAGCTCCAGATGCCCCTGCCGTAACGTGGAAACGATCGTATGCTGCGATCGATAATCACAGACTCAACAACTGAGTCTAAAATTAAGGTCCGTCTGCTGGGACCGACCTACATCCCAAAGACTGTCCCGAGACTATCGAAGAAAGAGACTGAACCCCAAAAGACATCTGCGAAAATATGCACGCTCGGTAGGAAGTGGCTCTCAACTTCCATAAAACCAGGGCTACGTCTTGTAAATACAATAAGCATTCGGGCAATAAAATACTTAAGGAGTCGTATGCACGTGCTAGGACCGCCATTAGAGGCATTTTTTCTATGGATGAGGTTGAATTCAAAAACTTCAATGTATATATACCTTATGGATAGTTCTATTCCATTTACAGGCAATAATGTGAGGGAGTGCCAAGTGTGACGAGAAAGACTTGAGATGAGGGCTAATGGATGCAATGGAAAGAAGTTAAATTTTTTGTGGAACGTTTTAAAAAGGCGGGTGAACTCGAAACTCTTCGCAGAACCAAAGCGCGGGATTAGGCGCGATTTTGGTGGGCGAGACTTAATTGGAAATAGTTAATGGCGACGTTGACCTGTACATCCTTTCGTACTATCGTCGAAGGTAGATTGTGAGAATGGCAAAGAGCAGTCCGTGCGTGCTCTCCTTAGGAAACCTGATTTTAAGGACCACATCAGTCTCTATTTCTGCCACTTTTCATGTAGAGATACACTACCTGATATACTCGAAAACATCCTACCTGAAAATTGTACATCTTTGCATTGTGATTTTGATTCGAACATTAATCTGCTGGCAAAAATATTTGTGAGGAATGTTTTTCTCTTTCGTCGTTGAGGAGTTATTGCCTTGTCGTAAACAAGGGTTGCTCGCCCAGCGTTGCGTATTTGTATTGATCCCATCGTGATTGAGAACTGTAAGAATCGTGTTAATATTCCTCCAGCTATCTGGTGCACTTCCTTATTCTCTGATCACTATTCGTTTGTTTTTACTGTTGCGGGTGAGCACTCCATTAGTCCAGCCCATGACTAGCCCGGCCTGGTTTTGCTAGTTAGATGACACGACAGCCATAGGTATCCGACGGTTCTTAGAAAAGGTGCTGTAGCTGAGTTGGCTTACTGTACATGACGCGAGGAAAGTTGACAGGTTCGAAGCTTTTCGTAAGAGTTTAACTCGTGAATATGAAGATTGTTTCAGTTTTCGAAGCAAAAACTTCTTATCCGGGAAAACATTCAATGGAGAATTTAGCCACGGCAATCCATAATTAAATATTATTTGTACTTTAAATCTGGTTTGTTAGCTTTTAAATCAGCCTACTACCTTAACTTCTGAACATTTTGTCAGGATTTAAAGGCTGATAGAGCAGCTTGTCATGCTAGACAATTGTAGGATTTTCTAAGCGTGTCTTGTCGGTATAAGAAACTGCACAAAAGGCTGCACTTCCGAAGGTCCTATCGCCGACTTACGAGAATCTAGCAAACCGCAGGATGAACGCATTAAACGGTCACTTCGCAATGGTTAGTACCAGGGCTGTATCGTCATTCCAGATCTTCCAGAGTGAAATTAAACTAGGGTCGGTCTGGTCAAGCCCAAGTCCACTGTTTGTTTTCTCACAAGAGGAAGTTCGCAAGGAACTTGCTGCGTTAGAGTTCCTAGTGGTCTAATTAAGCGTTGCGTCGTCCTACTTGCCCGCCCCACACACATAATCGATTTCTCGTCTATTCTCGTGGATAGTTACGTACCACCTCACTTGTAGACCATCTATTCAAAGTCTTGAAGATCATGATAGCTAGACTGGATAAGAATCACGTTCTCGTCTTGTCAGTTCGGTTTTGCTCACCTATGGCAGGAATTGTTGACACTGTTGAGAGGAATCGGGTTCGATCCTTTTTTGGATATGTCAACTGTTCTCAACTGCCTTAAACACACCTTTTGTTCTATAGGCTTTGAAGATCATAGGATCCAAGTTGTTGTAAAATGGTTGCGCTCGAAGTCAAACGGTCAGAATTGGTGGTGTCAAGCCAGTATGTTGCGATGTCGACATCGGATATCACCAAACTCTATTTTCGGGCCATTCATGTTTTTAGCGCTCATAAATTTTATTCTACTGAAAATTACAACTGAGTTATTGTGAGGGACGGTCCTTTTTTCCGTATTTGTTAAAAAGTGGCAAAATGATATTTGGGGGGCTCTTGGGGCAATTGAAGACATCACCGAAATTGAAAGATTCGGACTAGTAATCAATGCTAGTAAGACGGAGTTCTCTCGTTTTCATCTCTTTCAGAGCAGTCTTGAGATTGCCTCTGTTTGCTTCTGTGACATATTTGTGGGGCGGCGTAGTAAAATGCCTCGGCCTACGCCCCAAGGATATGGTGGCACAATCACTTAAGAACCCTCTTAGCTAATTCCACGCAACGGTCGGCATGTTACGTCGTGTCAGAGAGGTTGGAGTTCCTGTGAGCCGTTTGATACTTATCTGCAAATCATTTCTGCTACCAATCCTATGCTATGACATAGTAGTTCGGAGGCTGCCACAAAATGATCCATAGGGAGAAGGTTATCCAGAACGACGCCATTTAAGCCATCTTCAATAAACACCGAATGGTGTCTATGTTAGAATCATGAGGTTACACAAGTTACCTACCTTGTTTGTACTGTATCCCCTTCATGTTGCGGTCTTTGCCTTCAAAATGTCTAAAGGGACCATTTACAATGACATTCACTGCCTTCCCAGTCGCCGAAGATGGACAGCCCATAGGCATACTGAGTTTCTAATGTCTATTTTCGACAAAGAATCTAATAGCCTTACATTTGGGTATCGTCTACCAGCGGTTTAGGATTAGCTTCATTACGAGCTTCATTCACTCCTCTTAGCGAAAAATTTTCAGGACAAACAAAAACATTCTTCTTCAACTTGCGGCGCTAATTATATTGCACATTCGATGTATGACTAATTATGGTGTTTTTTAGCGTGTTCTCTCACAACTGGATGTATATCTTTTTAATGTGTTTTGACGTCATTACATAACCTGCAATTGGTCTATTGCATGACTTCAACTACGCAAGCTTGATATCATATTGAAAGCAAAATACCATGTCGAAATCAATTTAAATTAAATTTTAATTACATCTAGTATCAATATTCGTGTGCAGTCTTGTACACAATTAATGACTAAGATATTAATGTACTAATTAGTTATTATAAGCTCATATGTCTTCGATATTGGAGATATCTTGTATCATTACTTTTACGAGAACTTAATACATCCAGATTCGTCAATAAACCAAAATCATACTTTAATACTGTATTGATATTTAAAACTAATCTATTAAATACTTCATTTAAGGATTTCCGGTAGCTTCATTTAAGTTTTGAAGAACAGAACTTACTATACATGCGTAGCATCATGAGCTTTTGGCTCTAGGATTATTTGAACTTGTAAATATTTTTGTTAAAGAATGAAGCGTATCTACGCGTGTTGTCGTATGTGTCATTAGAGAACCTTCTGATTTTGGTAGCCGGTCGGTACTTGTAAACATATCGTCAGGTACAGTACTACATCAACCATTTTAAGAAAACTAGTAGTCGATGCATGTGTCGGTTGCTCTTTTTCTTCCTAATATATATGACAATTCCGTAGGGACTGTTGATATCCTTTCTGTATAATGTATGTTTTATAGCCATTCTTTAATGAGGATTTTGTTCATGTGTTAAGCAGAAAGCTGGAAAGGAACACGGTCTGCTTTAAGCTCAAACGGTGACCGAGAGTTCAAAAAACCGATGAATAGTCAATCAGTTGGAAGTCCTGCTTCATTCGTCTGCGTGTACTTTGTTGACTTTCTCTCTTGGTCTCCTCCATCAGAGTCCCAGCTTCGTGGTCGAAGGCCGAGGAGTTCTGTAGTGAGCCAGTCATCTACAACCTTTTTTCCAGAAAGCGCTAAGCGCTCTACCTGCCTAGTCTACACCACGACTTTCTCTTGCACTCTGGCAGGGTCCAAGCTGAAGTTTCAAGGTTGCCTATTATGGCAGTGGAAGCAGTGAGACCCATCTCGATCCAGATACCTTGTCTCACGTCTCTGCGCTCTGTCGAGACGCCCTTTTTGGTGAGTGGCGTCAGCGTTGTGGAAAACGCACTAAAAGCAGCGTCGGCAAAAGCTTCGTCGCAGCCGTATAACGCAGAAGAGTTTTGGGAGAATGAGGATGTTTATATTTAGATGCGTGGGAATAGCGACAAGAGAAAGGGGTACTTGTTTCCTATGGCAGCCACGCCTTCTATATGCTATATTAGCTTCCTTAAACCGCACCCCCTATTTAAAGCCCTTTGAGCTTCCCATTTAGGTTCCCCCTATCTTATCTCTCTCCTGTCGAGGGATCATGCAGACTTAGAGCCCTCGACGTGCCTGAAACAAGCAACCCCATTGCGGTGTTGCGTGCGTGGTAAGCTTACGGCCCACATTTGAGGGTAAAGAGGAGCATGTTGAAGGAAAGGACTAGGTAGGAAGGCTGCTTGTTTGTTTTGTCCATCAGTAATACAAATAGTTATAGTGAACACTATGATAGCTGTGACGAAAGCGTGCTGGCCGTTACCGTTTGCGAAGAATGGCTTTCAACATAAAAAAGGATAGATATAGTTAAATACACATAATTTTATTCATCTAAGTGGTTCAGGCCACTACATGTTGTCGAAAGTCTGATTTGCTCTTATAACTTGATCGTAGAAAACTCACACTTCAATAGCATGTCGCAACCCTATCGGGGGTCTTAATCGCAATCATCTTTTGAATAGGGTGAAGTCGCGACGTACTAGAGTGCCAGTACAGGTTGAAATCAGTAAAGAGATCTGAATAATTAAAGTAGCGCTATCAAGAAAATAAGAGCCAAACACACAAAATAATTTTAAACTACTTGAGCAAGTGTCATCCCCAGGTAAACTTTGCAGTTGGCTTTCCTAAAGACGTCAGAAACATGCTTTACGTCCATGATTGAAATTGAAATTATTGCTCGAGAGCACCCACAACAATCTTACATATTTCATGTCCCTTAAAAGAAGTAGCAAATTTTATATATTGGGGTATTATTTACAGCAAATGTGAAGCACGATATGAATGTCAATGAGAAATAGTAGGCAACTACGGTGTACATGAGTTTCATGAGTTTTTTTCATGAGTTAAATCGATGATATGGTCCGATTAAAAGGGCTACTCGCAAACATCAAAATGACGATTATGCCATTTATTATAGTTTGGTGGGCGACGAAGAATTATGCACACGAACGATCAAAATGTCATTATTTCGAATTTACGTAGCAGTCTGCAGGAGTTGATGTCGTTCCTAGAGCTCAGAGAAGAAAGAAACTGTTATTGCAGTCGAAAAATTTCGGCGTTATCTGAAATACACAGCGTTGAGTTAGTCTTTATAAAAAAATTGGACAAAATTATCTATATACAACGTATTCTTCCGCCTTTGGAAAATCAATTTAAACAGATTGAGATATATTGAGCGTACTAAATAAACACCTAACAGCAGTCAAGATTAAAATTTGTTTGAGGAGCTCAGTAGAAGTGAATCCATTTTGACCACTTATACGTATCCTATATAGCAAATGATGCTGAATAAACACATATAATACTCGCCATTATCGTTATTCTTTATAAGAATTCAATATATATGCTCAAGATATATTTACTACATAGCTTGCATTTATTCTTATTACATCTTTTTTCAATGCACTAGTCTGACTGCCAACAGCTATGTACCTTATATCTCCGAGTGCCTAACGCATTGTAAAAAAGTAAATAGATGATTTCTCATCGAGTCTGCATACAATTGAATGCATCTCCAGGTAGACGTTTTATGTAATGGATGTATTTAAATAATACATATATGCATTTTTCTGTGATCGTATTATACTAATTTGTCGTTAATTTAGCTGTAGGCATTGAGAAATTAAATGAGAAACTGAATGAGAAATTAAATCGGCCGCCGAAAACTCAAGAGATAGACAAAGACATATCAGATAATTTCGGTAAGGCACCCAAATTTATTAATTTTAATTAAGGATTAAAGGAGCCTAACAAATCCGAGCGTTAAATCCGCATTTAAAGTGCAAAACACTTTTTTATGCGACGTGCCAATTTATCAAGTTTTTTATAGGGGCTTTGAATACCTATATACAACATAATTCTATTAAAAGAGTCACAAGAATTCACATTGCAAGTAAGGCACAAGTTTCTGAAGGAAGCGTCCATCATTTGTCGCATTATCACAATTGCAACATCAATAAAAATGTAGATGTTTGCTTTTACTGAAGTCCAGTTGATACTAAAAGGCAAATATCGTTGTAATGGTATGTTATTTTTTTATTGTTATATTAATAACCGTTGCAAATCCGCATGGTGATCTATCAGGCTTTGTCAGAGCACCAATCTCAGTCTCAGGCATAAGTTAACCAACCTCAGCTGCTGGCACTGCCACCTCGTGATGCACAATTGTTCCATTCATTAATATATAAGTGCAATTCATAAGCCTATTTTGCGTGAGTAGGCTGTTGTCATTTGCTACTAGTCAAATAATCAGACGGTTAGCGTCTAAAGGTGATGCTAAAAAACTGCATAGTTATAGACAAATTGTGCAGCGTTCGTAAATGGAGATGGGTTGTCACGTCTAGTAGCTCTGTGGACATTGCGTGGAGACATATTTCATGCTGTGCGATTTCTCGTAACTGTTGGGCCTAACAGCACACATTACGTCCCTGCAATACGCAGTCATCACGCGCCCCTGTTTTTGTATGGGATGCACTATGTTCTATTTAGTCTACTTACATTGTACCTCTCCTACCTTCCATATCCCATCTCCAAACCTAGTGTACTTGCAAAAAAGTATGAAAGTAAGGGACAGTTGACATTTCTATTTTGTTCGCATGGGATATGTGCTTCCTAGACAAACGCCGCTAGTAATGCCTCAGCTAGTTTGTCCAACAGCCCTTTCCTGTTAAACCTCAATGTGGTCACTGCAAGATAAACTACCATTATGTTTTGTATATCTGCGGGCACCGGAGTAGAAGGCGTATCTATCTGGACTTTTACATCACAATTATATGTAAACCATGTATGAGATGGGCGCTGGATAGGCATCGCCTGAACTACATTCGAATCTACAAGCCGTTATTTTCAAGTCATTTAAGTCGTTAAGAAATGGCAATTAAGATGTATATATATATATATATATATATATATATATCTTGTCAAACAGCAGCGATGGGCGTCATATGACATAAACACGTTCCTTGCTACAGTCGATGCACCATTAGTTTACACTTCTCAAGTGCCTGTTCATCGAGTACAGCCTGCTGAGTGCCACGTGACATACACTACGAGAGACAGCAGAAATTTTAAGGAAACATTCCTTAGACGCGTGCTTTTGCCAAGCGGAAATGCCTACTTGCAACCGATATCCTGAGATCCAATTTCTCGGGACTATTTTTGGATTTTTTTTTAAATCTTTCCGTTTGTATTCTCTCCAAAAAAGTGACTTGAGACATGTTTATATATATGTATATATGTATGCATTAGGAAGCTTTTTATTTAATAATCTTCTATGAAAAAGACGAAGAACAATGGATAATGGGTATTCATTGTCCCTCTGTTCCTACTTACGTTAGAAAGTCACCAAATTCAAAAAAATCTCTGGAAATTAAAAGCAGTGGTAAGTCCACTTGACCCGGAATTTCGGTTTCGATCAAATAATATATATATATATATATATACTCAAAGTTAAATATGGTTTGATTACAAAATTCCGAAAGCATTAGGCAGGAAAGAGAAATTCTGCTGTATGGATCCTCTTGACATTTTATAGGCCATAGGGCGATTTTGGCTTTGTATAGTCTCTCTTCAAACAAAATACCTTCAAAAATGAATACGTCATCACCAAAATTTTTGCAACGCTGGGCAAATATTGCCCGTAAGGAGTCAGGCCTTTGTTATCAACCAAAGTCTATGCGTATTTGAGATAGGTCAACTGTACTCAGCGGCGTCTGCGGCTTACTGCCGTTCCAAACCACGTATATTATTGGCCTTCTATTTGCCCATTTGCAGCAAAGGCTCTTTTATTTTTACCATAGAAGCACAATCGTACAGCAACGGAGGCTACCAGAGGATAAACGCATCTGCGCATTTGTCAATGTGGCTGAGGCTAAATGTCAAAGTTGCGTGACCTGGCTGGGCTTGATAGAATGATATCTGCCCAGGGTACGTGGCGCTACACCAACTGTATGTATCTTAGCCAGTAAAATTAAAACTTGCAGGCTTAGTATTTGTACTTCATGTTGTAAAACGTCATAGCCTTTCGCAAGTATTAGGGTGAGTTTAAGACCCACGAGAATTCCAGGTGGGAGCATGAGCCGTCAAAAGTAGGCTGCCCGCCCTGCAGAACCAACGAAAAGAAGAAGCATAAATTTGCGGCTAGTGATGCTTGCGCTTGTGAGAAGCGAATGACAATGGACCTATAAAAGTACCAGTTCTGGACATTACTTTTATCCTTGCTTTGGCATGCCGGACATGGCGCTAGTTTCGAACCAAGCGATGCCTAGTTCCATGAATATAAAGATAGTGTGACTCCGTAACCGTTTGAATGAAGGGAATGTGAAAGGCATAAACAGTCTCTATCAGTAAACCTCTTTGCATATTTCTTCTTTGCTTTTATTGCGACACACTTTCTGATAGTGATTGTCCTTATAGCATTACGAGAAGCTTATGATATACATTCTTATGCAAACGTATTAAGTAACGAACTAATGCTCTGTATGCTTATATTTATAGAAACTATGGCCTTAAATTGAATAAGGGTTTACAATAGCTGATTTGAAACTAGCACTGAGCGTGTATCTTTTGGCTCCCTTAATTTAGTTTATCTGAGCATTTCAAAAATGTCGTACATTATTTCTTTTAATATTTGATGGCTTTATTTCAAAGATTGATTTTACATATCAATCCGGCTGAAACAACGCTCACCGTCGTTCGTGCAATGTCACAAATTGTTAACAAGTTGTGTGAACAAGACTAAAAATGATAACCACTATCAGTACAATAACTTGAAATCGATCGTTGAAAAAGTGAAACACGTGAAGCAGTGGGGAAGGGACAACATTGTGATACTTAACGATACTGTATCCCTTGACGAGGGATATAATATCGTTACCGTTCGGATTATGATGGATAAAGCATATACGCAAGTCTTGATGGTGGCTTTTTTGAGGCACACACTCTTGATGTCCTTATTTCAGCAAATGTGGATGGAGAGATTCTGACATCACATAAGTGCCTGCTGTGCAAACAACATTATCGGAACACATTCACGGAATCCATTAGCGAAGCTACGAGACTCAGAGGAAAATGGTAACGCACAAGTAGGAATGCTTTGTGTGTATTTATAAAAAAACAATATATACATATATTATTATATGTGAAGATACAAAGCTTTGCTTCCGCGGCGGCACATAAAAGGGCAACTAAAGAGCTTCCAAAAACGCGTATATTCAGTTTGGGTTGTTGAAAAATGACATGCAGCTCACGTAAAGCGTGCTGCTTCGATAGTTTTAGTGCTACTATCAGTGCTACTAATAATGAATTAAATGTTAAATAACATCAGATGCTAGAAAGCTGCTATACAGACTCTAGGAGCTTACATTTTGTTGATTGTGTCATAATGTGATAATAAGAAAAAGTTCGAATTGGTTCGGCCTTTTTTCTTTTCTTTTTGAGCCGGTTGAGAAGAACTCTTCTCAGCAAGTTTATTTTTATATATAACCACGAAATATACATTATTAATTATTTTCCGGCTTAGAGCTCATCGGACGCTATATGTATTCCTTTGATAAGTCATCAGCCCGGGTTCAATTGATCTCCTAGGGCTAGCCACTAGACGTCACGCTCGCGCTCCCGATGCCTTTCCTGGGTTTCCTTGACTCATAAAATAGTTTCTACCAGCTTGATTGTTGCATTCCAGCTGTCCTCATCTCGTAGTATCACTTCCACGAGGTTTTGCAGCGTCACCAGCTCCACCCAAACATCGTATGCTTTGTCGCATACTCACACCCAGTACTGCATAACAAACAGGTGGGGCTATCCGCTTTTCGAATTCAATACAGGAAGGCCTAGAAACAGCCGTGATAACTCAGAATATGTGTTAGGTGGTACGTCGCCGTGACCGCTCGTACCACCGGCGTAGATGTGAAATCAGACTCCTTCCATGTCGGAGTCTTCAGATTTTGGCGTGCTTAGTGATGGTGTCCCACAGAATAGCTCTAGCCAACACCAATGCCGCATTGCTGCTGAAGGTCCGAAATGCTCTTGACGTACGCAATACCGCTCGTCGTTGCACACTCCGAAGCTTTCTCCAAGTTTCTTTACCACCTCGTGCCAAAGCTGTGAGTCCTCACACCGACGTCGCATATAGTACAATACAGTCAATCGCGGTGGTAGAAGTCGTTGTCTATTTTCACCCGCACCTCCGAGGAGGAGTTGTGCAAGATTGTTTATTACTTTCTTGATGGAAGCCTTGTTACGTGCTCCACGAAGGTGCAACTAGCTAGCTGAAGCTGATGCTGTTCCAGCTACCGGTCAACTCGTGTCATAGCCATTTCCGCTCTTTGCTTCGTATCTTCAGGGGTCCTACTTCTTATAACCAGTTCGAGGTCGTCGGCATACGCAACTGCAAGTGTTTCCGGCGGAGGTCAGGCAGCTGGAGTGCGCCACGTTGCACATGACTGGCCCAAGGACCGGACCCTGTGGTGCACCGGCGGTCCTTTATAACCCGATTACTGAGATAGCTGTCGATCACCGTTGCAGGTATAACGATACTCCTTTCTCCTAGAGAGATTTTTTAAGCACCCTCCATGGCATTGAATTGAACGAATTTTTAACCTTTAGCAAGATGATTAGAACTGCCATTCTGGTTTGGAAAACCTTGCTCCGCTCCGGCCACTTCTAGCACCCGATGAATGACCATTAAGAATTGACTTTCCACGCCGGAACCCGTACTGTCCGTCGAAGAGGAGTCCTCCTTCCTTGAGTTCCCTGATCAGTCGGTTTGTGATGATCCTTTCGAAGAGCTTTCCACCGTGCTGAGGAGGTAGATATGTCGGAGAAGGGAAGGATCCTAGCGGGCTTGCCGGGTTTCGGGATGATTGTAATTCTGGCCTGCTTTCACTGCTCCGGGAATTCGCCTTCCCCAAAATTCGATTTGCCACCCCACTAAAGTGGTCACTAGTGTCTGCACTGTGGAGCTTAATAACAGTCGCTGGTATGAAATCTGGACCTGCCGCTATGCCTGTATGTCCTCCTTTCCCTGCCGTAGTCGCCAGCATGATCTCTTCAATCGTGGCTGAGGGCGAGTAGGGATGTACTCCCGTGTCCTTGGTGGCTTTTCGGCCATGTCAGGACAGGGCCTAGCCACGGCTTCGTTCCCAGACTCGTCGCGGGAACGTGTGTGTGGAGCTAGGTTCATCGCTTCTAGTTTTGCTGTAGAGATCTTATAACCCAGGCTTCAGGTGTTAGTTTTCAACCTCCTCGCACGCGCCGTCCCGACTCTCTCCTTGGTATTTCTGATGAGCCATTCAAGGCCTCTCCGAGCCGATCTGAACTGCTTTAGTTTCCGCTGTCAGTTCTCCTCGGCTTGCCGTTCCTTTGCTCTTGAGTACACTCTTCCACATAGCGTATACCATCGCCTAGCCTCAGCAATCTCTTGCACCCACCAATATTTCAGTATTCGGCTTTTTTCTCAGCCATAAGGTCGTTTCGATGCCGTTTCGCATGCCCCTCGGGTAGCCTGCATTAGCTCCTCGGTAGTAGCCTCAGTGCTTGCAAGCCACCGCTAAATCAGAAATTTGAAAATCTTTTCATCGCTCTTTCCCCTGTGGTGAGTGTATGGCTGGGATGGAGTCGTCTGGCGGCTATCCGAGATGTTTTCCGCTTCACTAGGATCGAACTCGATATATCGTGATCGCTGAGGGTCTTAACTTCAACTAACACCCTCTAGTTCTCGAGTTTCACGTTTTCAGAAATCAGCGTTATGTCAACTATTGACCCATGTCCCGTCGACCTCTGAAAGGTGTGTGTAGTCGTCTGATTTGTTACGACAAGTCCGTTTGAGCTGCCCACTCAGGCGATTCCCTTCCTCGGTTGTCCCAATTGGTGGCGACTAATTCTGGCACTTGCGCATTAAATTCACGCGCTAGTAGGATTCCCTTTTGTCTGCTCGTTGCCGCTACCTCTCTCGTCAAACCGTCCAGGAAGTTGCAAAATTCCTCGATCGGCCTGTTTGGCGAGCAGTAACAGCTAAAGATAGCTAAAGATGCTGCGACGCATTCATATTCTTCTACGACCGCCAAATTTTGTAGCCACCAAAGTGGCCGCATCGCCCCTTAAATTACCGGCAAAAGGGTTAGCAGTGGCCCTACCCGGTTCTAAGGTGAGGCAAATGTCTACCAAGGGTACCAAGGGTAACCGTATAACTCCAGAAGGTTGTGAGCAGCTGCACACCTATTGAGATTAATCTGCAGTATCTTGTTTGCCTTCTTGGTTGCCTCGTTGACGTGACACGTGTGTCCGTCACTTTTTCTTCCCCTTCGTATTTGGGTACCTCGGGTCTCTTGCTTTCCTGGCTTATTTTGATTCATTCTTCCTCTGTTACTTGTTTGGTACCGCGCCTGTTGCGCCTTTTTCTTTAGAGCCTGAAGGCAAGCTCGGCAATTTCGGACATGCTATTAAATTAGCCCGATACTCATCCTGCTTGCAGCCTAGGCACTTTGGTTTTTCAAACCTGCAGTCTTTCACCATATGGCCTTCAGTTTCGCATCTACAACAGATGTCTTCGCCAATTCTATCTTTGGGCGCATACCCACGGAAATTGTAACACGCCATTGGGGCGTACCATTCCTTGACTCGGCAATCGGTCCATCTTATCTTTTGAGGCACTTCTTTGTGGGAAGTATCATGGCTTCCGTTTTCGGAAGATGTGTTCTCGTTGTATTCTGATATCATTTTCAGTTTGGACTTCCCGCAGAGGGTCGATGCCGAGAGTTTCGAGCTGTCTCCCCAAATGGTTTTCCACCGCCTGTGTAATATCTCTGATACCGTGGCTGATTCGTTGGAATTCTTAATTGCTAGCGTTAACCATGTTGGTTTAATTCTTCTGATTTCCGCTGTCAATTTTTTACATTTCTTGAGTCCGATTTTTCAGGTGCTCACGGTTACCCTTTCTTGTTTCCTTAACTAGAAGGGTAACGCCCCTGTCTTTCGCCTTCTGGATCCTCTGGACCTGTTGATCTTGCGGGTTGATTGTTGATGTTTTCAAAGCTGGTAGAAGCTCGGCGTAGCTCTTTCCCTCCTAATGAGTTATGATGATCATCCCTGTTTATTCGGGTTTCCTATTCTTACCTTTTTTGTCGCTTCCTTGATGGAGCTGCTCTACATTTCCGCTGAAACAAATATCTTGACTTAATTGACTTGATGTATTGGCCAGGCAGCGCTCGACAATTTTCAAAGCGTGTTTTTGGTTTATCTATGAAGAGCAGTAGATAGCTTGCGCTATTCGACATATTTTTCACCACCTGTGTTCCTAGTTTATTCATGGCTATCGTCACTTTCTCCAGGTTTGAAGCGCCCGCAACCTTCATCGCGTATAGAATTCGTGGGTTCGCGCCTTCCCGTCCATATCTATTTTATCACTTTTCTTGGCTTTATCAACCTTGCCGATTTTTAAGCTTCTCGTGCTTTTGATAGGGCCGGAAACTGTTGTCCCGGTCGCTTGAGAACTTCTTCGTCTTTTGTGAAGCAGAGCAATACTTCTCTGTTAGTACTTACTCTTACCACCTTTGCTCGTAAAGACCTTTTATCTGTCCATTCTTTTTTACGAGCCTGACGATATTTTCAGCTGTCTTTATGCATCGATTCGGTCTATCATAGTCTAAGTGCTGGTCTCCATGTTTATGTGATCTATATTTTTTTTAAACCTGACCATCAGCCAACATTTAACATCCACGGTAGCAGTTTTTGCATTACTTCGTAAGACGGACCCC
>MNPL01004893.1:45202-101595 GCA_002081605.1 Tropilaelaps mercedesae
CAAGCCACCGAGCTCGACATGTTTATGTGATCTGGGCAAGCTCTACACTCCCATATCAACCAGCTCTTTTGCCTTCGCGACTGCCATCTATGCGTCTGTCTGTTCCGGTAAGACAGGTGCTTTACTTTCAGACGTGCACATCATGTTCTCCCTTAGTCTCTTAAGATCCTGGACCTTGAATTCCATGTTCTTGATTAGCCCTTTTATATCAACCGCGATGTCCTTCACGACCTTCCGCTTAGGTTCCTGATTGTTCTCCATCTTGACCCGTTTCGTCTTCTCCTCAGCTAAGCTAAGACGGCGCTTTTCTTTTGGCATCGGCTTTCTAGAACTTGCTGCGGTTTTAAAGGTGTCACTGCTTCTTTTCACGGTAGGTCCACCACTAAGGGGTCTCAACCGGGCACCACCCGGCACCGTAGCATCTTCGGGACACCCGACCTACCACCTTTCGGGCACACTTTGCGGCACCTATAGACTTCGTACCATCAATGCAAGGGTGTGCTCTACGAGCAGCCCACTCTTGCATTGGCGATGCTGGCCCGGGCCCCTGTACTATCCACCGGCCTGGCGTACCTCCAAAGGTTTCTTTCCACATTGATATAATCCCACGAAAAGATCGTAACAGTGTGTTCTTTTTGAATGTCTTTAATTATATTCTATATATTTCAGCCCACGTATAATCCGCTTTAGACCGAAGCCATGCATCCCAGTGTGTGCCACTTGTTTGTAAAATTTAACATACATATAGACTTCTAAACACGTTATGTATATATATACATGCAGTTTCGTGCTCACGTAGATATTTAGAGCATACCGAGCAACTTTGTAAACCTCTGAAAGCGTAGAATACAATTTCACTGATTGATTCTGATACAGAGAGTACATTTATGTTTAAAGCCTAAATCTTGCCAACTTACCAGCGTTGATTGGTTTAAAAGTGGTACTGATTCATTCACAGGTGCGTGGTACGCTAAAACATAAATGCTAGTTCAAATTTAGTTAAAACTTTGAAATCTTCTTATAAATAAATCATACGGGTTCTTACTCAGCTGCACGTGGCGAAGCTTCTTAAGATTCAAATTGCAGGTGTGGCAATTTCAACGCCAATGTATTAGAAGAAGTTATCTTAATCAGATAGGTAGGCAATGCACAAATCATAAGCGGTAGGGGTGAATCATCAGGATATAAATGCACATTTCTTTGCATTGACTTTCGCTTAACTTAATTAGGTTTTCCATCATGGTAGTACTTTACTGGAACACTTACATCTAATGCTACTGTATTGTGAATCAAGTGAATAACGCATAGGGTTTTGTAGTTCTTCCACTAGATTTTAGAAATAGAAAGATTCTACAGCAACTTCTGGCCAACATCAAGGATCATAACAGTGCTTCTGTAATAACTGCAACGACTTAATATTTTAATCATGAGCTTGTATCATTAAGCGCTTAAGAAAGTCCAAATCAGTAGAAAAAAGCTATATATTGCCGGCGTTGATTCTTTCCACGTATGTGGTCGTTAGTGTGCACGACACAACGGAACTAATGTGACGGTTCTCGCAACACCAACAAATCACTGTTGGGAAATCAGAGAACTACTAGTAAGTCTTTGTATTTCTTACGAGAAAAATACAGATACTCAGAAAGTGATTGCAGCTGCTTGCCTTAAAAGTTGCCCGTCGCTTACAGTCGTGTGCCTTGCAGCGAGTTAACAGGACGGCGATATTAGCCCACAAAACCATTCTTGGGTGGCGCTGCCGAACAACTAGTACTAGAACTATAACTATACGCTGGCTATAGAAGCGCCCGCGCTTTGTCGCGCAGCCATGTGAATCGCTAGCTGACTGGGCTGACAACCCAACAGTAAAGGCGTACTAAACCTACTCAGCTGGCGGACTAGCTAGGTAGGCTAGTTGGCTGGCAAAAAGGAAGCTATAAAGGCATTTCCCGAGCATGCACTTGGTTTGACTAAACAGAACAGATTCGTCGCTTGGTACCTTCACTCTCTATCTCGTTTTCTTTTTCAGTCTCTTTTTCTCCTCTCTCAACAGACAGACGGACGCCTTTTCAATGTTCAATCGTCTGAAGTCTTTTGTTGTTTTTCGATATTTATATTGTTGTTGTTGCTGCTGAGATTGTCGCTTTTGTTGCGCTCGCCACTGCTGCTACCCAACTGCTACAAGCGTTACTACCACTATTACTATTCGTCTGTTGCGTTCTCTGGTTGGGGTTGCCTTGTCACCCTGCGAATAAACAAAACACTTCCCAGGTGGCAAGTCAACAGAAAAAGAAATTTTGGACATCTCAGCGGAACACTACGCAGACTGGTTTAGGATCACTGGTTCGGTATCGGTATCGGCTCCTATACGGCATATTTTGCGAATGGAACAACGGGTGGCGCTGCGTGCCTTAGGCCCACCCGAAAAATTCCTCAATAATTGAGCTATAAAAAACACAAATGAACGCGAAGGTACAGGCCTAACCTCACAACTTTAAATATCACAATCTGCTATTCTTAGACAGAAAGCACTAAATCGTGTCAGGGTGGAAGTTGTTTTAAATATTTATTTTTGTAAACAACAATTTACAGAATGGCTAACGGTCTTTTTACTCATTGTCTTTCCGGTGGCTAAGTTTCAGCATACTTTTGTCGTAGATCCTGCGCGAATGCCAGAGTAAGTAAGCCTGTTAGATCCGCATGGCTAAAAAAGTCGATAAGAGTTATACTACACGCAAAAGTCACGCATGATGGATATAATGAAATGTAAGGCATGAGCCTGAATTGTGCCGCAGCCTAAATAACTGGTTACACCACATATCTTTCTTATGTTAATGTACTTGACTTATAATCAAGGGCTCCACCAGCGAATTACGTAAACTTTGTGAGTCGTGTAAACTATATAGTTGATAACCCGATACTTGCAGCCTAAGGTTCATGACTGGGCTCCAACCTATCAAAACACATATGTTTATGGCGATCGTTAACATAGATAAAATTGATTTTTCTTCCTATAATTGTAGCTTTTGTTGTTCCAAGTCTATTAGGTTATCCTCAGGAACCAGCAATACATAGCGTGTGTGTAGCTTATGCCTGTCTAATATTTTAGACCCTTTACGGAAAACACATTTTCGATAACATTTTCGGGGAGGAGCTAAGTGTTCAGATAGGTTGGTTAGACAGGTCCTAGTAAAAAATTGCAGCTGAGTCCTGCCCATCTAGGCTTTGACCAACGTTCTTCTTGCAGTTAACGAGAGCAGCAAAATACAATGAATCTCGACGAGAAACAGACGACCCAGAATAGAAATCTTAGAGCGCAAGGGCGCAAAGATTGTTTTTGGTCGCAAAGATCGATTTCAATATGCCAATGGACTGTAGTCATAGCGGGCTCAATGTCTGTTTGTTAGGTTAGAGATTTTTACATAAGCTTTCACTTCAAACAGGCATTGGTGGACACAAATTTCTTTGTAGAGCGAATCTCGTAGCGAGCCCTAGAAGCCTTAAATCTATAAGCAGCCCACTTGAATGCCGACGGCCAGCCGCGCCAACGGGCCGGAAACTTCGGAAACTAACAACAATATCCACTTAGAATGAGTATTTGAATAAAGAGCCTTTCTTTCGGTGAGGGCTCACTCACGACATGCAAGCTAGAACAAAGCGAGAGGTTGGTATCGAGTAGTATTATTGCCACAGATTAAGCTAGAACCCGTGGCATTAGTAAAGACGGTTTTTAAGCGTGAATGCTACACCGATTTAAAAGGCCCATTCGAATTTTCCGTTCGGAAGATTGTAGAACTTAGGTATTTAGTTGATGAAGCTATGAAGATATCAGAAAAGTACTTGCAGCGACTGGCGTGATTAGTAATTTTTCGTATCCCCATTGATATAGGACGTATTCTTGAAGTCACCATTACAGCAAACCCGCAGTTTTAACATATTTGAACCTTAAAACTTCAAGATTCTTTAATTTTACGTACTTTGTAGTAAGTTTCGTCTTAGAATAAGTTATTCTCAAAGGAGTGGCACTTCGAAGTACAAAATAGGTTTGCGAAGAGTGACCAGAGGAATTAACCAACAAGCGCACTGATTGGCGAGACTCGGGAATGATTATACACTGGTTGCTCACTTGAGATATAGCAAATGCTTCATTCTGTGTGATATGTAAAAGCTACCGTACACGCTTTGTGCGACATTCTACAAAAATATGCATGTTTTTTAGAATTTAATGCACCATTGGAGAAAAATCTACTGATACATTTATTAAGACAGTGGTATCACCCAGTTCACTAATGTTGAATGGGACTGTCTGCTGTGTTGGGTGAAAACCACATTAGCACTTAAAAAAACAATTAGAAGTGTTACAACATTCTCAAACATTCGTACGACACTTGTTGTTGAGACTTTTTCTCTCTTTTTATAACATAAAGCTGACACAATAGTTATTTTTGTCCGCATTTAGAATTATGTAGTCACATAATGTTCGAGATATTTCAGTTTTGTCTTAGAATAGCGCTCCCATATTTATTTTTTGCATAAAAAGTGTATAATTTTTATTAGAACTTTCCACACACATTGCTAGTTATATGTTTACGCAATACACAAATATAGTATTAGGTTGTAGTAATAACTGTGTCACTGAGTCTTTCTTAACCACCAACCGGTAAATCTTGCTGTAGAAATATGTTGTTCAGCTGCTACCTGATAGTGTCGATTAAATAATACTTATACAAATAACCACTAAATTCTTACAGCAATAATTAAATAAACAAAAAAATAAAATAGAAGTGACCATTGAATATAATGTTTTACAATCACTGATTTCAAGTTCACTACATGTTTATTCTAATGTTTCGACGTCGTACATCAATGCTATTTGCGTAAGTGCACCACGTTTACTAATTGCTAAGCTACAATATTAGCCGGAAGGCACTTCACTAAAAGAGCAAAACTAAATGAAACAAAAAATAGGACGCATCGTAGGATGGAAGCAGTGTTGACTTGACAAAATATTTTTTATTTGTAAATAAACTTTTATAAGATTTGTAAAGACTTAAAAAAGTCATCCTTATAAACTACAGATGACGTCTTTGTCAAATGACACAACGTCTCTTAGACTTCATTCGCATAACTTGGGAAGGACAAAAATATTTATGAAGAGTAGAATTCTATATATTCGTATAAAAGAGCATTTGTTTATTGACTGTTCTCCGAGTTTATTTGTATATGTATATGCAGAGATACTGTAATTACGAATTTCGATTAAAGTGTCTAATACCGCGTTGTTAAGATTACATTTGTATTTTAGATAGCGTTCTGAAGTGTTAGACTTTCATATTTATCATTAATATCTCATAAATGCTTACATCAGTGTTGTACTGAAAGTACGTCTTGCAATCTTGTATGAGACAACATATATTCAGCAAAATGGACGACGTCCTGCCGATTATTACTGTTAAAGCGAGTTTTTAACGCCATTACGGCAAACATTTTAGTCGTATTTTTATATAAGCTGGCAACCAACCAACGATGATCAAAATTATTCCGTTAAATTTAACCAAGTAGTTGTTTGGCGGTGAAACCGGAGTCGACACTGCAAAGCTAGTTGCAAATAACTTGAAAATATGAAACACTAAAGTCCTCTTTGAAAACAAAAGGCTTACGCGAACAGAGGATTAAGAGGGTACCCTTTAACTTGTGTCATATTAGCTATGGTAGAGGATTCGTCGACGAGGTCCGAAAGACGCAGTAGGGCGACAGGTACAAACTATGTATGCCATCCACCACCTCGTCGGACGATCCGACAAGACTTTCAAATGTAAGTATGTGCGCGTATGGTACCTCTGTGCTCTGCCACATAACACACCCAAGGATATACAAATCTCTTCGAGGCAACTAAAGATAGCCGGAAGCATGTATCGGCTAGTCTGAGCGTATAAATCGTGTTTGTCCTAATTTGAACTCTTTCGAATTCTTGGCGATCCAAATATCTTGTCGGTGGTCCAAATATAGTAGGTCAATGAGCGACGGTAGCCGCACCCTCTCCTACACTATTTTGTTGTTATTCACATGTCCATTGGTGAGAAGCGGATGAGAACATCGTCTTCTTGTAGTGCTAGCTTAATTATGGTCGACCAACCTAGTTTAAAAGATTTTTTAAGCTGACCGTCAGCCAAAATTTAACTTCGGTATCGCTTTTTGTACTTTGTAAGACGGACCTCGTAAATGTAAATGTGCAACGGCGAGTGTTGAACCTGTGCACTTACGTATCTCTTGCAGTCGTAAGGCGCACATGAATGCGCCAAGCCACCAACCGAGCTCGACTACTGGGATTAATCTGTCCCCTTAAAACAGAAGCAGGCTACGCGCAACCCAAAAGAGCAAACTTTGTAGCGCAGGACTGAACAGCATTCCGATCCAATAAAACGAGTGCCACTTTTTGCTGAAACCTAATTCTTTTCACTTTTTTAGCGGCCTTGTAGTATCGTGTTATGTTACCGCCGTTATCAGTCAATAGCAACTAAACGTTTTTTGGCTCGAAGTGTAATTGCAGGAACAGACACGTTGGGGTCGTGCACCGAATACTGCATGCTCGCTAGGGATGCCCACTATAAGCCTTTCTTAGATAACAAATTATTTTTAGCCGCTTAAAATGATTGAAGAATCGTGTAAGAAATATCCACCACACATGTACTCATACACACATACCAAGAATAACACTAAAACAAATAAGCACCTATATACGTACAAAACCACAGCAACGAAATAAAACCCATAGAAGGGAAATGAGTACTTACTGGGGAAGTTGAGAGTTCAGGATAAGAACTGTTGGTGGGTGACTGTTAATTACTAACCCAGTATCTACGACGCCTAAAAGGTTTGAAATACGAGGTCTTGCGGCAATACTTAAGGGAGAACACTGTTAGAGAACAAGCACTGAAAAAGGATCGAAGGAATTGTAGGAAAAAATTTGTAGGACCACTAGTTCTTCTATTAGTACTCTTCCTTCTATTACTACTTACGTCTATCTTTTTTCCCGCTTAGCTAAGCCCTTAACTCTCCTCGTTTATTATAGATAGAAAACGCGATTTGTGAACATCTCTCGACGAAGATTCACTCTCTCTCTTTCATGCTGAACTCCGTAGCTGCCTTTTACAATAAATCTAGTTCACTTGTGTAAGTATCTACTGATTTATCTGCTACCTGACGTTCACTTCCTTTGTGTCTGTTGCAACGATAGTTGGAACAGATACAACAGCAGTCTAATTCTTGCATATTTTGTCTTGGCTATTAAATAACTATTGATATTATGAGAACCGCACAGGCGACAACATAATACCCTAATTATTTAATTTACCTTCGCGGTATTTAATTACCCATTCGTGTTAAATTCTTTGAGTTCATAGTGAACTTTGCACTTAGTATCTGAGTTCTGCGGATTCTCAGCACAGATTGAGCTTGTGGCAGGATTCTACTAGTTAGACACCCTTGGTCGCTTTCTCATACTATGGCCATGGTTCTTGGCCGCCGATCCTCGGTATAAATATAGGTAGCACTCCAGGGGTAGCGTTATGTTGCTTTTAAAACATCAGAGATGGCGCACTGCGTTATGTTTCTTTTTTAGCAGGCTCAGAGTGTACGTGATGACAATTTATGTGTGTGTAATATGCTTGTGCGAAACTACTACGTTAACTTGAGATTTGTATTCTTAACAATTTTTAAGCACCACATTTATGATAATGAGGATATAGTCGACAATTGAGACTGACTGTGATCCACAAGCTTACGGCTGCGGTTAGACTACTAATTGTCGTCTGTCTAGTCAGAGTTGTTACTGCCTTTACACGGCTGTAATTGTTAGTTGCTTACTGAATACACCCAAGGCGTCTGCTAGAAAACTTTAATTAGATTCGCCCAATGTAGAGCTCTTCCGGGGGGGAATCCGCCTGTTTTCTGTTTAGTGACCGACGACGGAAGAACTGAATGTGAGGCTATACCGCTTCTTTGGGATTCCGCTGAGTTACAAAGCTGTGAATAAAAATAAGGTAGTATGGTCACTGAACCATCATGTTAACAGGCTTCCGGGTGGAAAGGAAATGCTGTTATTTTTTAATGTCGTGGATGATTTACTGACTTGCCGGAGTTCGGTAGAGTGTTTGGCCAGTCGTGAAATCCATATCGTCACAGCGCTTAAGTGAGAGGAAAACGAGCAGCAAAGCGATAAGCCAAGCAGTGATGTCTACAATATCCTACTGAGCGATAGTCAATAATTTAATTAATTGCATAATTCCTGGAAAGCCGTTAGAAAAAAATGTACAATCTGAACAAATAATCGGCAGAGTTAAGCAAGTATACGCGTGGCTAACCGTACTACCGTACTAAGCAGTCAGACTGAAACTTGCTTGGGTTGGCTTTTTGCAATCTGTTTTAATAGCTTCAATGTGACAACAAAGCTGCAACAATGCTTAGCCTATACAAAACTGCACAAAACGCATACCTTGGTAAATTTATGCGACGTTTTCCATCTAAAGTAACTAATATCTTTTCCCGCTTGTATCGCTGTGGAATATAAGGGGATAGGTAGCAGTGCCTTTTCAAACAACCTCACCGGTTGTGCCACAACTACTGCCAATACTGATGCTCCTAACAGCGGCAAAGCCATATAAAAGGACGAGAACAACGACGAAATTTATGTCGGTTGGCCTAGGCGCTCGAGCAGTGTTGCTAGTTGACATGTATCGACACTAGAGGCCGAGGCAGAAACAAAGATCAAGGTGGAGGAGGAAAACTCATTCGCGAGTGATTAGGAGGGAATGCAAAATCAGGTGTTACACTTGCTTTGCTTGGATGCCTTCCCTGGTAAAGATTTACTCTAAAAGAGCACTCTAAATACGGCTTGTTTCATACA
Source organism: Tropilaelaps mercedesae (assembly GCA_002081605.1). Taxonomy (NCBI): domain Eukaryota; kingdom Metazoa; phylum Arthropoda; class Arachnida; order Mesostigmata; family Laelapidae; genus Tropilaelaps; species Tropilaelaps mercedesae. Next base: position 54,105 of record MNPL01004893.1, read on the forward strand.
CACAGAAAGTGGGTACATAGCTCACAAGTTGTCAGCAACCAATGAGAAGACGGATGTATTTACGTACTTCGAAGTAGATATTGTCAGCAAGGTAAAAACTCAACTATATCGCTTTAACTACATAGTTATAACAGGTTAGGCATTTTTTTTTCATTAGATGAAAAGGTTGCATTGTGGACGATTTTTCATTTACTTTAAGTAGGTACGAAAGCGCCTAACTAGATATGGCATTTTGCCCACATTTTCCAATCGATGGCTTCTTAACAAACGAATATTCTACAAAACGCATCATCAGTTTGTATTGCTAGAGAACGTTTATTGAGATAGTCTGTTATTTGAAGTTTATTGCAAGCATTAACACAGGTCGAAGGTGTCACACAGTTATATTTGCTCCTCTGAAGGTAAATTTAAATATAATAGTATGGTGCAGATAAAATCATTGTCCTCGGTTTTGCTGCACAAGATTTTGCTGTTCTTTAATTAAACGGCTTTAATTAGGCAGCCTCATAAGCGATCGTAAGGTTTCTTATTTACCAGACTTGTCTGTGATCCCTAAGCGCAAGAAAGGTATATTCTTGGCTATTTAAAAAAGTGACTGATCAAATAGACCTATTCTAACCTTAGCTAATTATAAATTATTTTAGGCGTTCCTTTCCCTCCATCACACAAGTTGACGATCAGCGAAGTGTTCGACGCAAAGACCGGCAAGCCGCGTGTCGATGTACTCAAGCAACATTTCATCCACGAGGGCCGGATTGAGGAGGCAGCTGCTCTCAAGGTGATCAATGAGGGCGCTGCTCTCCTGCGCCAGGAGAAGACCATGATTGACATAGAAGCACCTGTTACAGGTAAACAGAACTCTAACAAATAGACATATCCAAGGCTGTTTAGTGGTTCGACAAAGAGAGCACTGAAACAGCAGCAGAACTACAAATTAAGCTCAAAATAATAGGCATACGTATAGTATTTGCGACAGTTCTTGCACCTCTTGCTCGAACGATCGAACTATTTATAACAACTATTTATAGAATTACGTTTAATCAAATCATTTAGTTGCTTAATCCACGTACTAAGTATATATCTTGTGTCTTCTGTAATGTAAAAACGATACGAAGGCTTTTTTGCTAGTAGCAACAATAGTTTCATGAGCGATAAGGAGATATACCTTTTAAAGTCCTAAAGCGTAATCACAAAATTCGAAGGTTCTTTGGGCAATTGTCTGCATGATCTGCAACTATGGTCTTTATTAATTTCACCTGTAATTTAAAAGTCATGATAAATTTTGACAAATTAATAACGATCCGACAAATTAATAATGATTAGATTATAAAACATTGAGCGACACAAATTGTTAGCTTAGCAAATAGTAGCAAAAATTGAAGCTTCGGCATAACGGAAATAACTCTTCTGCTTGTTGCAACGTACTGCACTTCTAGAATAAAGCCGATACCACGGATAAAGGACAATGAGGAAACTTCGTAATGTTTTTAATCTTTTTTTTAACGCCAGATGTTAAAATTGAATCGGGGTTAAAAAATTTTATACGACGTATTATACAGATTTCAAAGTTAATAACTTTACAGAAAATGAGATGACACTTCAATAAAAAAACGTGCCGATGCGAAGTATCAAGGAGTCTAAGGATCCAAAAAAACAGAGACCGTCTGAAGATACTGGAAAAGTTCTTTATATTCAGTTTAAATGTTGATAATTCACCTTTTTAAAAAGCTGAAGAACTCTAATGGAACAAGTACATTAAAGGTATAATTTACGAATGAAGTATCTTTAATTGGGAATGTTTACTAATTCAGCATTCAGGTTTACCCTTGGTATAATGATTTTTTGGCTTACCTTCCAAAAGCATCAATGTAATAATGAGGGCTTGACTAAATGTGCACTGTTTATATACTTCTTAGGCCAGTAATTTTGCCAAATGCGATAAATGAGGGATATACAGAGGTTGTGGCGTTTGCGTTGTAGCATATACCTTTTTAGGTGTTAAGAATGTGAGAAATGTGCGAAGATAGAAAGGACGAACGATATGATACCCCAACAATGAGCAGCGTCATCTAAGTACAAGCTCAAATAACTATTATGCACAGGGTTCTATACGACACTATTATAGCGAATAACTCTGCGAATGCCTTACCATCAACATGTGTGAGGTGTGTTCTGTATTGCTAAATATACAGCTATGATTTAAACACCGCCTGAAACATTGTCTCTAGCATCGTAGTCACAATGCATACTTTTTATTGAAAAACCACTAAATTTCTATCGCGTACATTGGAGAGGCCGAATTTGCTTTCAAAGTGAGCGAGAGAGATAGCAATTTCTATGTTTCTACGTACAGGGAAATATCTATTCACGAATTTCTGCTCTTATCCATCAATAATCATTTTGCGCTGTACGGTGTATATGCTTGGTTATCTGTTTTTATATTTTCCAGTGTGTGGAGACATCCACGGGCAGTTCTACGACCTCATGAAGCTATTTGAGGTGGGCGGCCCACCAGCCACCACCAAGTATCTCTTTCTGGGGGATTACGTAGACCGAGGATACTTCAGTATTGAAGTAAGTATTGTATGACCCATCATTTTCAGTCTCTTTCTTCATATTTCCTTACACTGTATTGCAAAGCAATGGGGGTTGTATCTAAATAGATAAGTGTTGCCCGTTTGACCGTTCATTTCTCAACTAGCAGCTACCGCTACTATTAGTACTTCAGCTATTGTCAAAATATATATTTTAATTATTAGCAGGACCCCGTTGGAATTCCAAATGGATGACTACAGTGATATGCTTTATCGTTTTCCCCGAAAGCAGCAAATATCTTTCGTTGCATCCTCCTATCAGTTCAAAACAGACGAGCATCAAGTAGTACACCAATAACTCATTTAACTCATCTGATATTTCCCCAATCAACTTAGACTTCTGACCCGTTCATATACTTGTGAGCTTCATTACGTGACTTGCGGCAAGCCTTATACCTCGCCTGTTGAACGCTATCTTCTCTTCCTTCTCATAACAATAATGTGTATTTTTGAGCATGTGCTTGAAGCATATGCAAAAAAGTAATAAAGGATAATTCACAAATTTGTAGCATTGACTTCCTCAAATGTACTTCCCGGCATCAAACGTGTCTAAAATTGCTTGTTTTCACATATTCGCAGTGTGTACTATACCTATGGGCGCTGAAGATATGTTACTCTAACACGTTATTCCTGCTGCGTGGTAACCATGAATGTCGCCATCTTACCGAGTACTTTACGTTTAAAACCGAGTGCAAAATCAAATACTCGGAACGCGTGTATGACGCTTGCATGGAGGCCTTCGACTGCCTACCGCTAGCGGCACTCATGAACCAACAGTTCTTATGCGTCCATGGCGGTCTTTCGCCGGAAATACATACCCTCGACGACATCCGAAGGTACGTGTATAGACAGATACAGTTGCAGTAAGTGTGCCAGAGCTAAGTTGGCTAATTGAGACGGCAAATTACTTGTATGCTAGTTTTGATAGCTAAACAGTCTTTGAAAATTGCTCGCATAAAATTTTCCTACGCTTTGTCTCAATCACTACGTACTTATGTATTTCTTCATATATAAAGGGTGTTTCAAAAGTCGTGATACGTTTTCAAGAATAACAAAATTTTCTGTGGTTACGAATATTTGATTTTTATTTTTTATTGGTAAATTAGCTTAGTTGAGTTCTTTGGCTGATGGATCGTATCGGTAATAATTGTTATTAATACTTATGTTTTCATCAGTCTTAAAATAACATAAAAGCAAGCGTATATAAGATAAACGACATAGGCTTGTTTTGAAATGGCTATTAAATTAATTAAAAGATATGCATTTGTTGGATTGTTATGCAAAAAATCAAGTCTTTTAAAGGGTATTTAGTACTTTTACCTCCTTAAACATGCGTCGCGACTCAATTTTTTCTTTTAAAACCTAATTTAGTCTTAGCGAAGGCGGTAAAATGAGATGTTGCGCCTGGCCAGGAAAAGACCCAACGTGGTTGAGGAAGGATCGTTACATCCGCCATACGTAACCAATTAAACCCTATTTCTGCTAAAATATTAAATTGCGATCCTTATCGTGAAACGATAATCCTTTTTGGTTGCAACTGAGCAACATCGCGATGAGTGACATCAGATTTCAACAAACTAGTGCTTTATGCTTCAAGGTCATATGAACATTGAGATCTAGGGGAATTTTCCTGGCACGTAATCTCTTGTAGAGGGGCTGTTTGCCTACCTTCATGATAGTGGGATTTGCGCGTTGCTTAACCTCTACCTACGGAATAATTTAAGAGCCAAAGTGAACACTAATAATGTGACGATTATTAAAGAACCTATAAACGGAATCGAAAGTGTATCAAGTAATGCGCGTTATCTAAACGGGATCCCTGAGAGAAGGGTACACCAAATGGGGAAAAACGTAATTACGGAAGTCAGTAAACGCCGAGATAGTGGTGCATGGCACTAAAACATATAACTGATTTTTTCAGTATACGTTAATTCATCATTTATTGGATGTTTTTACGTACTTCCTTCTAACTGGTATAGATTAGTTTTGCTTTTTATTTAACTGTGTTAGCTCTATGCTTTAATACAGACAAGCGATGAGTCACTTCAGTGAATAGGTACTCTGAGTTGTTTTTACTTTTTATACGACATGTTGTTATCTATAAAAAAACCACACAGACATTTAGAATTTTTCACTTTCTCCCAATGAACGTTGAATTATAAGCATATCGTATAAAACTCTGAATGATAATAATAAGAATCACCAACCTCCACAATGTAGTATCTATTACGATACATATTAAGTAGTTAAGGTAAAATAGGTATATTGATATATACAGTACCTCACTCATGCTTTCATAATACCATAAATGTTTAATGCTAGCGCGTTGTGCATACAGGTTAGACCGGTTTAAGGAGCCCCCGGCGTACGGTCCTATGTGCGATCTTCTATGGTCGGACCCCCTTGAGGACTTCGGCTCGGAGAAGAGTTCCAGTGAACATTTTAGCCACAATAGCGTCCGCGGCTGCTCGTACTTTTACTCGTACGCGGCGTGCTGCGACTTCCTTGCGCATAACAACTTGCTGTCGATTATCCGCGCCCATGAGGCACAGGACGCCGGCTACCGGATGTACCGCAAGAGCCAAACGACCGGTTTTCCCTCGCTCATCACCATATTCAGCGCGCCCAACTACCTCGACGTTTACAATAACAAGGCGGCCGTGCTCAAGTACGAGAACAATGTGATGAATATCCGCCAGTTCAACTGTTCTCCGCATCCATACTGGCTGCCCAACTTCATGGACGTCTTCACCTGGTCCCTACCTTTTGTTGGCGAGAAGGGTCAGTCCGAAGTTGATCTGAACTTCACTTGCTTTTTGTTCTTATTGTTTGTTCAGCCGCTCAGTCTGTTTTTCACACGCTGTTTTTGCTCAAAAGTAAACGCAGTAACTGTTATTACATAATCGTGAATTAATGTGCTTACGGCATTGTGTATCTGATCACGCGCTAAAAAATCATGCAATGTTATGTGGCTTTTTGGGCATGGCTATTGCAGTGACGGAGATGTTGGTGAACGTATTGAACATCTGCTCGGACGATGAGCTGATGACTGAGGGCGACGATACATTCGAAGGTATGGCCCTCTCATTATTTGGTTTTGGACTGCTGTTTTCGACCGGGAAAACGTGTTCGTTCAACTTTGTTCCTGTTACGAATTCTGCTTTTAAATTGCTTGTTATTTATTACTCCGTCAGGCTCGAAACCCTTATTGTTTAGTATTTCTTTTGTACTACCATCTTCATCATTAATCATTACTACTTAGGGTATACAAGGAGATATTCAAATATGTGAGCCAGAACGCTCATACAGATTAGCGAAGATGTAAGGACTATTGCTTTTCAGGTATACATTGTGAAATCAGGAGAAGTGGGAGACGAAATAATAACATTGTAGTATAATTACGCAGTAAATTTTACCACAAATAAGTTTCCATCTTCTAATTAGTCGAGTAGTCCATATGTTGTATCGTGGAAAAAATTAATAACATGTATCTGTTTGACCTTCATGACTAGTTATTATTATGCGTGTAATTTACCACATTTGTGAGTGGGTAATACTATATGCTCTCAAATATGTTGATTATGAGACAATTAAAGCCTTCAACTTAGTGTAGCCGCTTAAGTTCTGTCCACGGAGCAATTTTCATTCATTCCGAAAAACAAAGATACTTGGAGACATCATTCGTTTTTCGTATAGTCCTTAGGCTCTCTCTCCTAATTTAAACTCTGTGATGTAATTATAACAAATGATTCAAAAAGCCTTTCATTTTCACTCTTTAGTGCAGCAACTGAATCATTTACGTATTTCAATTTCGGACAGTTCTAAACAAAAAATTGTTTATAAATGTAAATAAATAATCAAAGATCATCCATTTAGTTATCTGTTATATGTATTAAATCGTCCTCATTAATCTATGTCCCCTTAACATATTTCACTTCTTGATCATTGTAAATAGATGTATTACATATCTATACATATATATTTGTATGTATGTACCTGTCTTTATACATAAATATTACCTCTATATAATGTCATGATTTATCTTATTTGGCTCTTTTTATTAAATAGTCGACCAGCACTTCTCTGCGCTCAATCTGACACTCGATACACACTTTTCCCTGTTGGCTTAAACATGCACTTCAAGTAGCAACTAAATTAGGTGGTGGCCACGACGAGCAGAAAAATGAAACACAATGGGAAGATGAAAAACGCGGTGAAGGGACGGAACGAAGAAGGGCAGAATATTGTAAAGAGCTTTCTTGCATAGTATCATGTTGGACACCATTCTGTTTGATATATCTTTATAAATGCTTCATAAGCTATTATCGTTAGAGAAAGACAACCACGATACAATGTTGCTCTATATTATTTAGTCAATTTATTTTTTTCGTTTTAAGAGAAAAAGAAACGTTAACATTTCAATCATGCGAATTATTAGCCTTAAAAGTCAATTATTCTCGAGCGTTCATATACAAACATTACTCTTAGTGCGTAAACTAATCAAGACTTAAATACTAACTTCATGACATGAGCTGGAGATAGAGGAGCAAAACCGTTTACAGATATCGCTATGCTTCAGAGACAAAATTTCTGAGTCACTCGGCGTGTGCGCAAAAGTGGTAATGTTTACCTTATCGCTGTAAGCTAATCTAGTCAACATAAGACATCCGTTATATTTGTGTACACGTTGTCGTAATGGCCGAATTTGTATCTATAACCAAAGTGTTAAGAGCGAGTCTAACTGGGGAGGGGCGTTAAGCCCTTTACCGTAAATGGTTTTAATAACGAACATGCGACATGCTGTTGCCATATTAGTGACCTCAGAAGTCGATTTGTATTCTTGTTGTTCTGGTCTCTCTGTTTTTTGCTTATTATTGCGCTGTTGTTGTCACCTTCTTTCTGTTTTCTTTCTCTTTCTCTCTTTCCTCCCCATCAATCTCGGATCAATCCTTGTTCTTCTTCGCCTTCTGCGTGGCCTTGCTATGGCTATGTCACCATGGCGCGTTGTCATGGCGATGTCATGACAGGCCTGCCTGGTGGAGTAGACGCGACGGAGGACAGTGAGTATGGCAGCCAACACAAACGTGTATACGAAGCAAGAGACATCAGCTCGTCATTATTTTCCTAATACCTCTGCCTTGCTGATTATAAGATATAAGTATATAAAAGTGCAGATAAATCAAAAAGCGTAAGCAGTGGAACTCTAACATAACTATCAACACCGAGGAAGGCTTTTGATCAGTATTTTATTTAAATTAAAACAGTTTGAAATAGTAATTTTTAGTCTTTGCTGTACACTAACCAATCCATTCTATGATACCTATATAGGTAATTCTTTATATAACGTTTTTGTTTTTGTTTTTGAACAACTCATTCGCATCGCTCACAAAGCCTCCCGATCGGTTGTTATACACAAACCGTTTGGTTACAAGTTTTCCGCTCATATTTAGCTCGCAGAACACACACTATCCTACCTCTTAAAGAGACAGTCTTAAATATTTACGATATCCTCCGGCCATATTTTTACAACCACATATCTTTGTAAGGAGGCATAGTTTTAGATCCTATTTTTTAGTTTCATAAATCATCAAATCTGATTCCTAAACTTTGATAGTCATTGTGTTAAGCGTCTTAACCTCTTATAATTGCGATTAGACAAACAGGCTTCCTATGTATGCCTTGGACGTCATCTGACCTGCGTGTAAAATAGGACTAGTGATCGCAGACTCGTCAGCAACGACGAGAGTGGAAAAGTGTGAAAGAAGTTCAGTTTTAATTACTTCAAGTGCATATCGCTTCTACGAAAGCAATGTTATAGGAATGCCGACTCTTTTCTAAAACGATTAAATCCGATCTTTTTAAATACTTGATCGTATACTTTGAGAGTGCCGTTTGGGAATTGTACCTAAATCGACTCCTTCTTTTTTCTGGGCCTTTTTACCCATGGGAAACAAAACTTGGACCTGAGCATGACTTTTGGCCCAGTTAAGGCAATTTAGTGGCCCAACACTCAATGATAAATAATAGCATAGTCCCCATATGGTTTCCTTCGCTTTGACTAAAAGACCAATCTAATAATACGAAACACTTCGTTAAAGCTCTTTAACATATTTAATTGAATGTTTAAAAATTAAAAAATATCTTAACGTGAGAGAACTTTGGTTAGCACGTGTGTAGTTCAAAAATAGATTTATACCTTTCCCACATTGAGCCATTTAGTCTTCAAGTGGTCAAATGCCCAAGATGTACTTAATTAATATCGCAAATAGCGCTCAACCGAACCTCTCTTCCACGTGGAGGTATGCGCAAAGGTTGCCTGAACGTTATTCGAAGCGCAAAAATTATTTGTTGTCCGGCAATAGTGGCTTTTTAGCGTATCATTCGAACTAACAATAAATTTAAACGAAGTTGCAAAATAATAAATTCCACCGCCTTAATTTTACTAATATTATATGTTTTTACGTCTGTCTAGCGCCGATTGGAATATTGCTTCTATCTGCGTTGCTTTCTGTGCTTTTTACTATAATTTTTTTGCGCCATTCCTTAAACCTCTTCCTTAGCATGTTTTCATTCGTTTCTCAAAAAAACCTTACAAATGTTTCTCATTGTAAGAGATAATTTTTCCCTTGTAAGTCTACCACAGGTCTTTTTGGATTGCGCCATCGGAAGCCGAAATTACTGAATTTAAAATTGTCGGGTGCTTCTTACAGAAAAATACTTGCAGTAGATATGCGGTACAGACCTGATTGGGCAGCTTACCGATATCCCGTCCTCAAACGTACAGACTGGTTGCGGAAAGATATCATATTCTTCATCGTAAATTACCTAAGTGTTTGTCGGTGCTAAGAACAGATCACGCCGTAACTTTTAGCGAAACTTATTAGTGATTTCGGGCTCCGAAGAGTTAGCGCACGCTCTAAGGAATCATGTAATTTAGCTTGGGCTGAAATTCGTTCAAGTTGTAATGACGTGATGTAAAATGGATCTAAGGCGAGTGTGCCGCTTTTAAAAACCAGAATAGTCAATAGACGGACTGATGGGCTCATATCAAGATAAAGACAATTGACTAAGCTTCTTTTGCTGCGGCAGGCTGTTTTGCTGCACGTTCCTTAAACTAATACGCTCCTGTAGCGAGCTTATATTTTTTCAATTTTTTTTATATTTCACAGTCACCTATTCGTGCCTTATTTCTTTTTCATCTACCTTCATTCATTTTTGTCCTTTAATTCCTCCCGTTTATAATTAGGTGCTCACAAGCCCGCGTCCGTGTTTTACATATTTCGCTGATATATTCATGTTTATTAATAATGATATCTACCTATTTTATTTCATCTCTACTTAAATCGCTTGCCGCACAAATTCTGTTCCTGTGACGCCCGAATATCTCCTTTATCAACCCGGGCTGGGTTGGCTGACGAACATGATCCTTTGCCGATCTCTCAATTACGTAAGTTGAACGGATTCATACCTCGTACAAAATAACCGTTGACGGTTATGCTTCACAAAGTTGATATCCACTCAAATTGCCAATAGACATAATGACAACATATTATTACATTAGAGTACTTGTATTTCGTACTTACATATATATAAAATGGTTGTGGCGGTGGTGGTAGTGGTATTTATGAAATATCGTTTGTGGGAGCGTGGCCTGTCCTTGTGTTGCTCTGCAGTAGGGGACAGAAGAAGACTACAATCCATTGCCTGTAATTGGTGTTCTTAGTATTTCAATGTTAGCAGTCATTGCGGTGCAAGGCAACCCAGCTTATTGTTGCTCCCGAGAATTCCTAGGCAAATCACTTAATTTCGCATTATCGTCGCACGCGTCTAGAACTCGCTTCAAAGGGCACCGCTGTTAGTATTAAATCCTACACTTGCAACAACTGTGATGATGGTTGAAGGCCTATTCTTGTATTTATAATAAAAAGTAGTATTTGTAGAACTAGTAGTTGACATTAGACCGAATAATGAATCGTACAATATTAATTTATAGCGTCGCTCATAGGTCAGAGCGAGAATGTACTATACAGCGATTTACTCGTAAAGTGTCTTGCAATGGCTCGTTGACCTTGTCCTAGTTTTATGTCTACCTACCTGATGTCCGCCATTATTATTATTATCCTTTGCAATTTGCACTAACAAGGCCGGAAATGGATAAAAACACGTAGGTCGCCTCGTGCTGTTCTGCATCTGCTGAGTCTGCGATGTGTCTGCAATGCATAGCTGTAGTTTTTAGCATACAATAATTATGTCAGTCGATTCCTAGTAACGAACCTAGTTTGCTTCGGGCTTTCTAGCCTTCGAAAAATCACATTTCATACTTTATATTAATAGTTCAAATCGAAACTTGCTGATTTGCAATTAGGAATACGAAAGACATCTGTTACACTGTGCTATATACCTAGAAAGTGTCTTGGTAACTTCTACTGGCAGTCCTACTGCCGATTATTAAATTAGGTAGACTAATTAGGTGTAAATGGTCCGAATATTCAATGAGTCACATTTTTTTCTGCTCATTGTACCTGCATCATTGTACATCATATCATTTTGCAGTGTCTTATTTCAGGATTTTTTGAATGTAGGCCATTTTTACCAGGTAGAGTAGATTACCAAATGGCTAATGAACTTATTAGCTGAGTACTAAAGAAACAGATAAAAATGGGAATATGATTTTCGCTTCTAGAAAGCAGTTGTGCCAAGAGAAAAATGTATTGACCGATTGAAGCGAATTGATATGTAAAGGAAAAAATGGCTATTCACCTCTGCTCTTGTCCCACTCCTGCCTTGCCGCGCAAACCTTTTTCCTTAACTTTTTTCCAGTTTTAGGTAACTTGATAATATGATGAGGATCGCTATGCATATAAGCGTAAAAATGCTATAGAATTGAGTACATGATTTTAAATTAGTTACCTCAACCAGTTAACGTAAGGGGCACTTGCGTTCACATACAACGTTTAATGTATTAATGATATCTAACTATGTCGAAGTACACGTAAGTGCTTACCGCGGCAATCGCTCATAAGTTACAACTATTGGATGGCATGTCAGTCTCGCCATTGTTATTGCTATTGTTTTTTTTGCTTTTTATGGTCTTGCTGATGTTGATTATTTCGTTATTATTGTCGCTATGAATTGAAGGCGTTGGTATATCAAACGGTGTGTGTTGTCGACCCATGTTATAGTAGTTTGGACAGGCGCGCATGTTAGCCGCATGGGATGATGTCTGGGTCTATGACACTAGTCACATTGGTAGATGGATGTCTAGTATATATATATAGCAACATATTATACGGTTCATACAGTTGTAGCACGATACAAGCAAGTCCATTACTTACCATGCAAATCCATCTCATTGCTGTAGGATGGTCACGCTAAGCTGTATAGGGCCCGAAGCCAACTAAAAACGAGATGTTAACAATAATTGTACAATCACATGAGCTTGATAACAATAATTATGAAATTATATTCGTTATTGGACTAACAGTCTATATAATTATTCTATAAGTCACGTTTTTGCCCGTCTGTCTTATGTTCTTTTTTACTGTTTCTTCGCCTGCCCTGTTCACATTATCTAAAAATGCTGCTTCTGCCATTGGCTAAGTCAATTTTTGGGCTATGTATTGCAATCTCTTTTGTTGTTATCCCATAGGCAGCCTGATAGCATAATATACTGTAAGTCTGCTATATATATATATATACACATTTGTACATCTTCTATAGGGAACTTATTTGCCGTACGCTTCTTTATCGGGTGTTCGTCTGTTCCATGGGTTTTGGTTTCGAATGGAAAAACAGCTTAACTTAATAATACGTTATCAGTAATTTAATTTTATATATGTTTGCTTGATAATTGAGATCCCAGTGCTGAATAAGCTCTTTCTCTCTCTTTGTTGTCTCACTTATGTTCCAGTGCATTAACATGCTGTTGATTTCATTGTTTTATATTGTGCGCAACGCGGCCTTTTGTGCCAAATTCAAGTGTACGGATTGTACATCGATTAATTTTTTAACTGATATGTAAAACTATCAGTCGCAATTAAGATACCTCTACCGTCCGTGTGCCCACCTCAGGCTCTATGCGTATACCCAACAACAAACAAATGCTAAATAATCATGCAAGTAATGCGCAAATACTATTATTATTATTATCATATAACTTTACGCCGGTATCAAATTTTTATTGTAACGATGATACATGCTGCTCTTTTTTGTTTTGTGAAGCCTTATCGTTAAATTGCAGATGTAAGTAGAGTATGACCTTCAAGGATCGAATAGCAATGTTATTTGCAGACAATGACAACATAAGTGTAGGGGGTTCTTCGGAGTTCTAGAAATTAGTACTAAAAGGATTTAAAAGCCCGTATCGTACTCGTTCGTACCCAAGTACATTTGTAGACGAAAACTGTAAAGTACGCTACCGTGGGTAAATTGTTGGTTCGTAATAAATTGTACAATAGACATTGGTGGTTATGTTGATTCTGTTCATTTAATTCTACGACTTTAATACATATTTCCTATTTTTCGTCTGTAGTTCTAGTTACTGTTGATGTCGCGTCCACTGACTGTAATTTCTGCCAGCACCGTCGTTTTTGTATTACACGTCTGCCTGATCGTGGTGTTTAATTCAAGTCGGCCAAACAGACCATCTTAATAAAACACCACTTAGTATTAATTTCGTTCTTATTTCACTAGGTGGAGCAGCCAGCGCACGCAAAGAGGTTATCCGCAACAAAATTCGTGCTATTGGCAAGATGGCTCGGGTCTTCTCTGTGCTGAGGTATGTAGGATAGTATATTCGGTCCGAAACGCTGGATGAACATTGGTGATAACAATCTAACAAGATTTTAAGTTTGATGTAAGCCGATTGATTTTATTATTAAAGGGACAAGGCGTGTCTATTTGAGTGGAAAAGTTATATTCATTCAATCATGGTGCTTTCATTTTAATATCCATTGTCGAATATCCTTACTGACTTCGGGAAGTAATTTATGCTTACTTTAAGCAGCTTTATTGAACCTTATATGCATTTATATTCTTCTTAGAAGTGTACGTGCTTCCGACAGAAGCTTAGAGAATTTTTAGATAAGGGCCCTGACCTACGAGCTCAACTATGTTAAGTTATACATTGATTTTAAAGAATAAGCTTACTTCAAGTACAGTACCACCATACTAAAGTAACTATCGCGTAGAATTTTTTAAAATAATTTGCAAATTGGAGGGTTGCACTATAAAACTATAAAGCTTTTATCTGATTGACATTTATCAAATTTCAGGCTAAGATTTTTTGGGATGCAGTACACACTATTTCATTATTTCAGTATCAAGATTTACAGTAGGGAATTACAATTTACAGTAGGGAACAACAATATCTGAGTAAAGGTAATTTTTGCTATTTTGTAATATGAAAATCGAAAAGGTTTTTAGGCTGAAAGACATGTATTAAATATTTGTAATTAGCGCCAATTTGTAGGAGTCCGCCTATTTTTTACCTCTCGCGTAGTTTTCGACTTCAAAGTATAGACGTACGTTCGACTTATGTTTCTATTCAGGCGTTTGATTATCTCTTCCAAGACATCCTTAAACATATACCAAATTTTACATTTGATAAACATTGCTTACAGGGAAGAGAGCGAAAGCGTTTTACAACTCAAGGGCCTAACTCCAACTGGTACCCTCCCGATGGGAGCCCTGTCGGGCGGCAAAACATCGCTACACAGTGGTACGATGTCGTATTCTTTTCTACCTGATAAAATATTACATAAAGAATTTTCGAGAAAGCTTTCCTTTTTTCGAACTTTAATGCAATCTTGATGATTAATCTTTATTTAACTTTTTTTTTGTTGTAAAACTAACGTAGTTGAATTTGTGTTAGTATACAATTGGTCCAACTCATGATAATTTTTAATCGGAAATTTATTTCAGTTTTTATTTTATCTATTAATTTAGCTATACCTTTAAATATGAGCTGTATATAAATATATGCTAATCATTGAGTCTTAAATGCGATTTTAACATCGAGTTTCCCCAACAAGTGTACGCCTGAAATGAATTATCCGTGAATAACAGGTAGAACATTCTTGACAGGCATCACACTAGCTTCTGTTTTCTCGACGGTTTTTCAGAAATTTTTAGAATTCAATGATTATGTTGAGTTGTTATTATGTTTTACATTTTATTGCAGCACTTGCCGGATTCTCACCGAACCACAAGATTGCCAGTTTCGAGGAGGCGAAGGGGCTGGACAAGATGAACGAACGCATGCCACCGCGAAAAGATGCGCCACCCACACCCGACGGAAAGCCCCCTGCTTCGTCATAGACAGGAGAGGCAATCAAAAGTGAAAGCAACAACAACGCTATCAAGAAAAGCAACAATCCTCCTAAAAGCCCCCAACGACGCGTGACGATTGCCCAAAACTGGAAGCACACCTCACCGCCCCCATCGTCATTATCAAATTTTTTGTCTGCCAATTCCGGCAGACGAAAGATAGCAAATTTCAACAATATCAGAAGAATGACGACGACATTCAAGATATGAGCCCGAGAACCCACATACACAAAACTTTCTATAAGCGACTCATCAGAAACAATCCTAAAAACCTCAACCAGCGTAATTTCGACTATCGGTGTTCCGTTGGTTGAATATCAGCCACTTCATGAAAACAAAGTGAAGAGAGAGAGTCGGGACAACCGAAAAACATATTCTGAGCTCCCTAGGTCTCGATGAATACATAGACAAGTGGAAGAAAACTGTCAAACTAAATTCAAGAAATTTAATGACTTGAACGTTTTATCGATATAACTTTGACTAGCATGTCTCGCCAATGTTATAGGTTGCGCCTGGTCAGGGCAGACAGGCGATGGCCTGATCAGACGGATATGCATCTTTATGACATGCAAGTAGCAAGCTGATTGTGAACAACAGTAACGTAGAAGCTAAATTAGTCATTGGCGCACTGCAGGCGCGATGGAGGGTTGATATTCCACAAACGGGAGATTTCCCTAAATGTGGCGTTGGGTGTAAAATAAACAGGGCAATCAGGACAGTATACGAATAATGCATGTCGACGATGCCGAAGACAACTTGCTGATTTTTCTAGTGATGTGTCACTGTGGGCGACAAAAGCGATTTCGCGCAAAAGCTAATGGACCTTAATGAGAACAGATGTCCGAGTCATTGGTTCTGCGGGAGCACATGAGAGAGCAGAGTATAACATCAAAAGGAAGCTCAATACGGTGGGAGGGAGTCAACAAGTTTTCCTGCTGCTCGTTTCGGAACTCACCTTTCTACCAATTTATATGGTTTGCAAACAAGCCAAACTTCAAACCTTGCTAGGATGAAAATTTCGTTTACACCTGCAGCTTCTCTTATTGTTTCGGACAATGCAGCCTCATATACATAATGGTAGCGCCCGAACTGACGTCCTAGCCCGGTTTGTGTTTACCTAAATGAATCTAAATATGTTAATTTAGATTGTTTTTTAGACAATATTACCACTATTCCATTTAATAACTGTAATTAGGACTAGCCACTAAGCTGTTATATTTATTGGCAGTTTGACTGACAATAACAAGAGCAGGTAGCTAATAACCCTATAATTGATAATGTAGTACCGACGAATGCACATGAAGTGAATCGCATTGGATGTGTTTCTTACATCTAAAGCCGATGCCCCCGGTTACGCTTGCATTAATATCTCCCAATTCCTTTAAAGCGTGGTGGCTATCATTAAATCTAACCGTCTTAAGGACATGGCAGTCAAGTAGCTGATACTATTACCTTTATCCTTGCTATCATCCCACTTTTTTGTTTATATCCAATCTTCTACGCGCTAACAATGCTCATTACTGGTCTTGCTTTTATTATATAGCTAGTAGAGTGATTATTTAATGCTAACATTATAGCAAAAAATGTGTTTGGTCATAAAAAATGAAGATGTTGTTTTTCTTGGTTGAAAAGCTACTTTTGTGACATTAATATAAAAAGTGGGAGTTATAGAGCTCGTATTTGAGCAATAATTATTCATGAGCGCTTTTATGCGTTCAGCCGGCTTTCGAAAAAGAAGAAAAATCCTAAACCTCGTCATCAATATTTTGAATAATATTAACGACACTGGTCCTTCGCCGCAATTTATTCCTTTACTATTATACTTAAATACCAAATACTATTTTATGCCATAGCCACCATTCAAAACAACATAAAAAATTGTCACAACAAAGGTGGTGAAAATGTTGGCAAGTTGACGTTATGCCGATAATGATGATTCTTATTCTTGAAAAAAAGTCTGGTAGAAAAATGTGACGATGACGGATTAATAGTATATAAATCTTTACATTAGTCCTAATGTATTATTATCATTTCGATCGTGATGATGATATAAGACGAGATGGTAACTAGTGGGAGAGTGACTGATTATGATGATGATAATGAGTGCGATATTCGGTATAGCCGCAGATGATGCAAGTGACAGTTGACGCTTAGAGTAAAATCACTAGCGTGACGGTAATTACAACAACAAACTGACAACGATAACAACACCGCATAAGACAATGAAGCGGCAGTAGATAAATATCATAAACACCAACAGCAACAACAAAAACGAGAACGATAAGCAGCAACAAGGATTCTCGATATCTTTATTTATAGTGAACTCTCCTCGCTGTGGGCTAATAAGTAATGCATGCTCGCAAGTTGGTCTTGTCCCGAATAGCCATTACGTAAGTATGGTCAAACGGAAGACAGAAGTGCGTCGATTGTAATCAATCGACGTGTTGTATGCCTTGTAAGCGAACGACGGCAACGACCGTCTGTTTTAGCAGACGACGTGGTATATGCCGTCCTTGAGTCGCTTGGAAAGGAAGTCATCCGACTTCAACGATCGCTATAGAATGACTAGGGGAAAAACGACAGAATGAATAGGACAAAGTTGACCCGAAACAGACACTGATTGAGATTTGGACTTCTTGCAATTTTCTTTGTTAATTGTTCCACTCTTAACTCTCTATTCGAAGTTATTAAGATACTATGACAAGTTATGCCCTAATACATAATACAACAATGACAACACTAACAATGAGCAACATATTGATAGTAATAATGGTACACAAATATATGATAAATATAGACAACTATTGTTGTTCTACCCCTTTCAGTCGAAATGAAAGGCTTTTGGAATGATAATGCGCTACCTATTTCCCTTTGAGACTAAACTTTTTTCTTATTCAATATACTACGCTCTCTACACACATTCTATGATAATAATAGTAATTATTATATCTATTATTATCGTTATAATTATTACAATATTAATCATTAACCAAGCAGCAATGTAACCTTGGCGCCGACATGTAAACGAAATAGCTACAATAATGTCTAATTAAAGACCCCAGGAAAGTCCCTAAGAAAACGCTAGCATGCAAAAACATTAAGAGTGAAAGTAATATCTTTTATTAATGTAATGTCGATGATTATTCTAAGAATAATATAATGTCATTGATGAAAATAAATCACAAAGCACACGACATAAGGGAGAGCCAACGACGACATGTGGGGTAATATGGTCATGTAGAGATGACATAAATGAAACGGTTACCACATGGTGAGCAGTCACATAATGTTTGATGTCGACAGTGGTCCCTTTTGGCGCTCCGGTCTCTTCCAATCTAGACATAGGACTACATTGATGCTAAAATTGACATCAGATCATTCGCTGGGTGAGCCATGTCACGCACCTAGTGGTAAGCGGGTGGTTTATTCAACTGTCACGTAGTGAACGTATATAGATATTCAATAATCACACATACACAACAGGTCCGCGATATGAGATAGTTTTAGGGCAACTTATGTTTGCCTACGTGAGAACTTGATGAATCTGTTGCAACTAACTCACCAGAGCATGGTAAATTCTAAAACTCGACTCCACGCACATATACTTCTATAGAGAGAAACAACTGGAGGAGCACTACACTTCGAAGCAACCGAGAATGCCCGCGTATTCCTTCGTAGATTCGCTTCGTCGATGAACTTACGAATTTGTGGTTAAAAATTTCAGAGGGCTGAAACAAGCTCTCTCTCTTGTTTCGATTAAGCTGACGGGCGACAACGTGTTCGAAAGAGTTCGAGATGATTTTAGTCTCGGATAGCTGAAGCCATCTTGCAGGCCTATTTAATGCGTGTGATGTCGTATAGAGGTCTTGGCAAATGCGTGCGTCCGTCGCAATATTCTGTACTATACAGTTACAGTTCCTCGAGTCAGCGGTTACGGCAAATTTGCCCACGTAGACAAAGTGTTGGAATCCGCTTTTGCTTAATAGCCATAAAAGAGGAATCTAAATGAAACGGCAAAAGAATTTGACACGTGTGTCTTAGGCGTTGCTCGGGATACTCACGGGCATCGATCCTACTGTACATAGCCACTGGCGCCGGCGCTCCCCGGTTCACATGTGGAAGTTGCATGCTTGTGGAAGTTGAGTACGAAAATAGCATGACGTCATGTTTGTATAACTGATGCAACTTGTTTTCACTCGTAGAGCTCGACACTGTAGATGACGTTTATATTCATACACACTTCACCAATCCATCCATCGATTTCACTTACCGGTGACGCAATAGACGTGAACGCTAACGTACGTTTGAAGCAACATTTGAGAACATAAGGTACAGGAGAACAGTTTGAAGGCACAGCCTGAACGCAACCTGTTTGCGTTGAGTAATAATATCATATTTGCAACTGGCGATGGTATTCATAAGGATAAAGCGAAGAGCGTTCAAGCAGTCTTAGTAGAACGTTGCCTAACACTTTCACCTTTTTCGCTAATGCACTTTTGCATTTCAATTTGTATATCTAAAAATTAGCTGTCTGCTAAGCGCAAATCTGCCATGGAGGCAGACAAATGAGTATCTACAGAAATTGAAATTGAATGAAGAATGGGGCAGTGATTGGATATTGCTGAACGATTGCACTGTTCGTTGAAATGAACCATCTCGCTCAATAAGTTCGGCAATCCCTGCTTTCCTCCTCTTACCCCTTTGTTTCGAGTGTTGCTATTTTAACCAAGCAAAAGGATGCGAGCAGCAGAATAGCAAAAAAATAATCTAATTGACACAAATTGTCACTTTACACCTGGACTATCACTAAGTCATATAAATCGCTTTGAGAGATTAGGTAAAAAGCCGAGTGAGAGGAGCAAGCTACGATGTTGATGATACCGCCTTGGGTCGGCTTAATCGTGACATTATAGTGAAGGCGGGCATTAAAATAGGGCGCTCCTTCCGAGCAACAACCAAGACAGCGCCCTTGGATTTGGCCGGATCGCCCGGCCCTCCCGACACACTGAAGCTGCACACGCACGGATTGAAGATCACTGAGCGTCAAAATCCAGAGGATTCAGATACGTAGACGACTGATAGCGGATTGGAGTGCATTCTCAATAGCGACGAGGACTCACATTGACACAGTGCGACAGTCATAAGGAAAAAAGACGAGAGAGATAGTCAGGGAGGGGCTTTATTTTTAGACATTTTAATCGTGCGTGAGTTTAACATCAATGAGGGTGTCGAAACGAACCAGTGGCCTTGTGATCAGTAGACGTTCTACATATCAGACCATTCTGCTAGTTGCTCCAACTGATGCGTCAATAAGCTGACACGTGGAGGCGGATAAAGGTTAAACCAGGGGTGTCCAAAAAGTTGTGGGTACAGGGCGGTCAACATCTACCGCCGGAGATGCGAACAGATTGCCTGATGGCAGGGAGAAAGCACCTCCCGAACATAAGATGAGCTAACTTGAGGAATTTGAATCGAAAAACTGGGGGATAATTTTCTCCGTGGTAATATATAGCTGGTTAATTTGTCAACAAAAAAAGCACCGTACTGGCTGGCGGCGCCCTTTTATCTTTCTAAGGATCCTTAATTGTCCGTCTCAGGTCCATCTATCATTTCCAAAGCAGGTATGCTACCCTTAACGTACAGTGTCATATGCAACGTCTGTCGGAGGGTCAGGGTGATCATCGGAACTCGTTTATACTTGATAAGATTACTCTTTCTAATCGATATTAAAGAGAATTTAGGACATGAATAGTAATAATACTAATAATAGAAAATAATTAAAGATAATAATATAAATGTGAATAAGGCAGGTGAATATTAGTGTCAATAACCTTAATCCGGAACTGCTCTCAACAACTTCGCTCTGAAAGCTGTCTGAAAGTGGATAGGTGAAGTGAAAAAATAGAAGAGAAAAAGGAGAGAATAGAGGGGAAAAAGGAAAGAGATAGGAAGAAAAAGAAGGTGATCGCACCAGCGAAAGTAAGAACTGATAATGATGATATGGCTAGTAGTAATCTGATAATGATTACAATAGTAAATATAATTACTGTTATTAAAAAAAAAGTCAAACACTGAGATTAAAGATAAAATATAATTGCACTAACGCGCTATGATAATAATAAAGACAACTAGACTGATACGGATAAAAATAAAAATATGTATTAGAATGACATATTGATTAAACGAGAGAACTGCGAATTGGAGTTTTTTGACAGAACTATATATCGTAGCGGATAGTAACTAAAGCCGAAAGTGGTTACTGATTCCAAGGAAAGTAGAACCTAATAACACTACTATGATGCTTAAGACCTGGAGGAAAAAAATCAGAAAGGAGAATATGAACAGAAGTTGAGAAAGATGAACTAAAAATGGAAGAGTGAAACTATAGCATTAATGAATGAAGAAATGGGAGGGAGAAAAGGAGTAAACAAGCTAGGGAAGAGAAACGACTAATAAGAAAAATCAACTAGAGGGAATAGATAAGGGTGAAGAAAAAGAAAATAATTGTTGAAGAAAGAAGAGGTTAAGACTGAATGAAGATAGAACGGAACGAGGCAACGAGGAGCTGAGAGACACTGTGTTTGTATAATGATGAGTACTAGGAAAATAATATTGATGCAGATAATGACGGTAATATAAGAGACAGTGTTGCTGAAGAGAAATTCTGAGTATGAAATACGATGACATAACTTATAATGATAATAATGGCAGTCATAACAATAACAAAAATAACACCAATAACTGATAAACTGCTCCTGCAGATAAAGATGACGTTTTGAGAATGAGATGGTGATCACCTAGATTAACCATTACTACCACTATATTGCCGACGAGGTATATAATTATTATTACAATAGTTGTATTATAACAATCTAGTGGCAACGCAGACAGATCAGCAGTAGTGGTTTTCTTGGTAAAGTGATAAGGAAACAAAAAGAGGGCAAAACCCAAGAAGACAAAGGAAAACTAAAACTGGAATTGAGGAATAGTTAAGTGAAATATAAGTTGGAGAAGAAAGCCGAATAAAGAATAGAAAGAGAGCAAAGAGACTGGCCTTTTTGCTTTCGTGTATCTGGCTATGCCTGCAACCAAGTGTGTGCGCGTGTGAGTGTGTATTGAGAGCCGCCGCCCGGCGCAAAGGCATCTCCTGATCAAATAGACAAAGTCAAATATGGGCATTGTGAGGAGCCTAGACATGCAAATAGCTGAAAAAAAGCTCGGTCTTTGTGAAGCCATGCAATACGTATACACCTTGCCCGCCATGGGATGTTTAAACAGAATGCTCTTGTTGGAAAAATTCACAAGCTAGATGCGAATGCAGAAGCAGACAGGCTGATAAAGAACAAAGTCCGATGTGTACAATCTCTGGCGATATTCTCGACGTCGTTATGTTATGATAGTCGTTATGTTATGGCACCAGTGTTGGACCTAAAGCGGCGGTATTTGCGGCGGGCGGCTACCATTTCACACAGCAGTGAATATCAACTGAGCGGTTAAATGGAAATTAAAAAAACAAAGATAAAGCAAAACACAAATTGATCTGTTAAAAAGCAGTCGTATATACTGCTGCTATAAATAATGAATAAATTACCAGTGGTTAAGCAATTATCCGTCCAATTCTTGTACTTAAATACAGAAATATTTTGGATTGTAATTACAATAATCTAGACTATATAATACAAAGAAAAATATATTGCTATATGTAGTTTGGCTAAGCTAAAAATGAAAACGGTAAATGATAAAAACTTGAGAAGTTCCTCGATCGTTACAGATTGAGGCGAGGGAAGGCAAAATGTTCGGAAGTGAAAACCCATAAGACGCTCGTATTTCTCCAGCGTAGCCCTTTGCGTTTCTCAGCTGAACTTCGGATATGTCTCAAGCATCATTTGGCGTGTCTTCATTCCAGGAAAGGTAGCTGGTTCTCGCTTTTATCTCTCTCATTTCGTGACAAAACGGATACCAGTGCCATCTGATTAAGGACTACTAAATTATCGGTTTGAGATACGTAGGTCAAACGTGGAACTTCGGTATTTACTTCACACTTATTAGCGAAGTTTATTCAATTTCCCACTCTTCTCTAACACACGGATAATGAAATACTAGCAAACGAATCTGCTAGGTTTGCAATTAATTTGCTGGTGGTTAGCTACCAAAATATGGGTTCTGAATTTCAGTTTCGGCGAAGCGAAGGAACACATAAAGACCTTATCCTCTATGCCTACGAGCCAAAAACTTTATTAAGTTAATAGCAACTGCCTCTCAATTAAACATCCGAGTGAAATGACTAAAGAGATGTTTACGGAAGTGAATAGCTTGAAACACGAACTGTCGCAAACTGTTTTGCTCTATAAGCAAAATTTCTCTCACATCTTTAAAGGACTGTCCAAGACCTCTGCAAAAATGCAGATTACCATTTCGCACCAAGGGGTCTTTTTATACAGTCATGTCGAACGTGTTCCTTCTCGAGGACCTCCATATGACATAGCCCGGTGTCTCACAAAGACTCAGCAAAAAAAGACTCTGCAAAAGTGCCTGGGATTACAAACCAAGAGTTCAATAAGTGACGACAAACAAACAGGTGTACGGTTGGCGATGTATTCGTAAAAAGACGTATAGTGTACATAAGCTGTACCATATGGTGTACGGCTTCTCTGTACATTAGGAGATGACGTAGTATATAGTCGTATATGTACTTTATTGTCTTCATACCTCCTCCTGTAGGTACAAAGATTCGCGTGTCGAAAGTTGCATCTTATTGTTTCAGGGAAAGAATTGCGGTCCACCGCGGACATGGAATCATTCCATGGAATATCTCCGTCTGGGACTTCCCATTGGCTTTCATCATGTAGAAGCATTAAATACATTCTGCCAGAGAAACAGTCTCACACCTACCATCAGTGCTCTTTATTGTAAACTCTTAAATGCTTAACAACGGTTAGGGCCGTAAAATGCGAAAATCTGTTAAGCTACTTCCCTCTCTACAGTACTAACATTATTATGATCACGGAGACATGGTTACATGTCAGATATGGAGTTCTCATTAGATGAACGTTGCTGGGTGTTCAGACATAATAGGTGTTCTAAAGGTGGTGTCGCACTATCAGTGTTGCTCTGAAGTCTTACTTTGTAGATATCAGTGTAGCGTAAAGGCTGCTGCAGTTGACGTTTATGCGCGTGTTTCGTACGTTTTCTGTCCGTTGTTATACGTCGATCCTAAGTATGATTACAAATTTATTGAGACAGATTTACTCCTTGTACACCAAACCAGACTTTTTGATGACTTTGGAAATGTGAGTTGTATGTTTAATTATCTCATTGACTACTTGCATATCGCATGATCGCTTTTTGTTCCGGTCACTGCAGCGAATCTCGTCACAAGGAAGTGCGTGGCATATCAATTTTTTAAAAAAATTAGTAAGATTTAACCCTTCATTTCATCTAGCATTTTGGCTGCGTGAAGTGTTCTAACGACTTCGCATCCTGAAAAATCTGCAGTTTTCTTTAAGAACTCGAGAGAACTCCTCCGATACCAACAGAATAATACGCGGAGGAAAGAAACCCCAGTAAATTGAATTTTTCTCTGACAATCTTGCTAAGGCCGAAACGTTTAAACGTTTGTTAACCTCGGTTTTCGTTCCAAGTTGTTCACCAAATGTTCCCAGTTAACTCCTTGCGAATGATACTGAGTGTGATATGTGACTGTGCGAATGATACCGCCTCTTACAATAGCTAACGATAAATAATAACGATCTGAATAATTAAGAACTGACAAAAACTTAGCAGTCAGTAAAACTCCTGATGGTATTCCTTCTATATCCACCAAAAACCTTGCAAATTATACAGTGAATCACTCTGCTCTATTAGAGAGTTTCTCCGATTTAAGTTTTTGTCAGTTGTTCACATAGTGGTAGGCCCTGGAAATAGGTGAAAATAGTTCCGCAAAAAACTAAGTGCGTAATCACTGGAGAAAATGTCGTTGATATAAGTCAATAGCTACAGTATGCCTCAATATCGAGAAACGCAACCTTAAGTTGTGGTAAACTTACGAGATGCTGTCTTTTGAAACCGTATTTTAGTGCCTTCCGCTTTTGTAGGACGCATTAATGTCAGTGCGCATTCTGCCTTAGCGATAAACTATTTACCTGAGTACTGTGGAACTCACACTGGGAGCCTGCCTACTCCATTAAAACGTACTTTGCACAAGTCCTCACCGTTCGGCTCGGATTTTTATTTAATAGTATTATCGGTTGAAGGATAGCGAACGCCTACTAAAGCAATTAGCTGTGATCGTCTATCAGGTTTCCCACGTCAACAAAGATTTCTGTACCTAGACTTGTGAACTCTAGAAACTGTATTCAAGTTTTCTTGAAGCGTGTGTTCTTCTCACGAGCACCACTCCTATAAACCAGCTATTCCTACATATATATTATTATATATTATGCAGCAGTTCTGTCACATTTATCAGATACCTATGGTCGGCGAACGTTAAATATCAAAAAACGTTGTATGCTTTATTGTATTTAGGTGGGCCGTATCACATATTTCGCACAGGCTTATGCTCACTAGGTCAAATCTATGCAGAAATTTTCCGAAGTTGTAATTGCCAATGACGCCTTGTGCGACGAAAAAAGGCGCCCTTCTTGTCTAGGAAACTCTACATGTTGGAAACCAGTATTTTGATTCTGGCCCGCGACTAACTCGTATAAATGGCGTCCCATTCGTCCTATCATGTGCGGTTCCTTGTGGACATGATCTTACCGAGCAGTAGACTCTCAAACAGCCGTCTTCTTTCGATACTTTTTAACTCCTAGAGTATTAATACTCCAAGCAGTAATGTGGCTGGTGTACTGATAACGCGATAGTCCTAATGATATGCAGGGCTGCCAGTCGCTGGTTATTCTTGTGTGCTTCTGTCCTGAAAGCGATTGTATTCAAAGCGTTGTAAAACTTTGTGGACCCTTTTTTCAGTTCTTTGGGCACTAGCCGGTTAAACAGCGGTTCAGGCAGTATATCAGCCTTCTGTCTCCTGCAGAGGTAGATTTAGTATTTATTTTTCCTATTTCACATTGTCGTCAAATAAGGTACTTTTTCAAATATGTTTGCGTGGTAATTTTGTGAAATTTAAAGTAGTTAAAATCTAAGCTTTTGCTTCTAAATATTTTAAGGTGCGCAATACAATGTTTTTTAGTGCATTTACCTAGATATCGCCTGTCTAGCCTACTGCGAATGGTAAGCCTAACCTTTTTCCTATGGCTAAATATGCCTTTAAAGTGACGTTAACGCAGTCATGAGCCTGGGGGTGGGAGGACCTACGGTTTAGTGGATATGTCAGTCTGACAAATAACCAACGCGCCACCGGCGGCCAGCAGTTCCTAGCACCAGTGTTGATTGACGATGATGCATAAGCATCAGTCCCCTCCCACATGTAACCACATTGTGATTTAACAAATTTGGAAATAGCACACAAATTAGTAATTCGTTTTCGTTTGGGTATTCTTCCCTAAAATCTAAAGTAAAAATTTTAAATCTAAAATCCTTAAAGTATAGATTCACATAGCGGATAATATTAGTTTTTCCGCTGCGCCGATCCTCGGTATAATCCGGTAACTCCTAGGATAAGTGCAAGCCGCAGCAGCTGGTCAATCTGACCACCAACAACGACAACAGAGCGGTAATGGACTTGTAGAGCGGCTTCAAGGGCCCTCCTATCCTTGAGCATACACCTTTGCAGACAGGGCCTCTCCTGAATGAGCCTGAAGAACAATCGTATTCCTTTGTTTTTCTTGATGTCCTTCGGCGACGATTAGAGATTATTGCCCAGGTGGCTCGTTGGCGACAACGAATGGTATAGTTTTCATTCCGGTTAGAGATATAAGAAATGGAGAAATCAATTGCCCTTAAGGAACTGGTAGGCACTCTTAAGCATCCTCTGAATTGGGCTCTGTACAGAGATACGTCGTGTTGGCCACATAGTCCTGCTTGTTTTCACAGGCCAACGCATTCATCGCACCTTACAATTTATGTTGTGTTCCGACACTTACTGTAGCGTCAGTTCGTGTAGTTCTGTATAAAAAAGCTAGCTTTTTAGCAATTTTTTTAGCATTACAATGCTGTAACACATTTCAAAATGAGAGCGGCGGTTTGGCTTGGGACAAATTTCCCTTCTTTGGCAAGCTGCTTCGCCGCTGCTTCCATGTTGGGACAGGAAGCTACGGAGAATAGGCCGTTTCGAGCAGAGCACAGAGAGTCGACTTCAGAAGTGCCCTGGACCTCCGGGATTTAATTAATCGTCGCCAGAATAAGCTGCTGACGGGTTCTCTAGATGATATTTCAGGTAACAAATCTTTTATATGTAGGTCTATTACTGCAGGCGAATCCTCCTACCGCTTCTCTCTCAAGTTGCAATAACAAGAATGTCGCCCTTTGCTCTGCTTTGTAGAAAAGACATCGCCTCTCGAGAGCAGATAGAAGTTAGTGATTTGAGACTTGAAATTACTCGGGACATCAAACTGGAACTAACGATCCTGCATCATCCTGTCCCTATCCTTTCTCAAAAGTCTATGTCACAGCGGAGCTAGATTTTAGACAGGTTGTCAAACTCCGTTTTGTTTCCAACAAAAAAGAGTCTTGTTTCGTTCAGTCTAATGTCGCGGGGATGTTTCTGTTCGTTCAGCAAAGCTGTATTGTAGTCCCATACTAGGCCTATGCTCTCTTTGGTTCTATTTGACGTTTAATACCGTGGTTATTTACAACAAATTCAATGGCGTTTGAAAAATCTAGTACGTTGCATATTAACCAGTGCGACCACCGACTGTGAGCTCAGTTTCCGCGGTAATTGTTATACATGCATCCGGTGCGTCCAACTTAGTTCATTCCGTTGCGTCGAGAGACACGTAGGTGCACGGGTCCGATCCCCGCCGGCGCACGTTTACATTTATTTGGGGTCCGTCTTACGAAGTAATGCAAAAACTGCTACCGTGGACGTTAAATGTTGACAGATGGTCAGCCCTAAAAAAATAAAAAAAAGAAATAAAAGAAGAAGTTCATTCCGTTGCGTCCGCGCCATATGTTCCGCTAACCGCCCGGTTCGAGAGGTGGTGAAGAACCGCAGTAATTTCGGCACTTTCTAGGGTACTCAGGTTCAGAGTAAAACCCTGACAAGATGCCCATAATCCGTTGCATCCAATTTAACGCCGAGGTGTCGGAATGAATTACTAAGAGCCAGTCGCCTCATTCCCAAGCGCTATAACCTCAGTGTCTACCGGTAGGCTGAGGTTCAGAGTTGTCAAATCTATTGTCCTTTCCATGCTGATTTATGAATGTGGCTGGGCAGCTCTATACTGCACGGTGCGTGCAGTGTTACGGCAGTTTACCAATTCAATCCGCTTAACGCACTTACATTTTGCTTGTTTGAGTTTATGTAAACGATTTTCAGTTTAGTTTATCTTGTATAGCAGCATATGGGTCGCGTGAGATCTCAGCATTTCTCCGCAACACTCGACATCTTTTCCCGGCATCGCAACTACACATGGGGCAGAATGAATACTAAACGTTATATATCCGGGATATTACTATCCGTCATGGTAATCCATTGTGCTAGATGAAGCGCCTATCAGTGGCTTCTCTCTAAATCTGATAAGTAGTACTGATTGGGAAAGCCTTCCAAAGACCTATGTATCCGATAGCTAGACAAACTAAACATGGGTCTAAAAGGGCTCTGCAGTACTTCTTGCTAAATTTACTGCTATGTCAATAAAGAGCAGGTAGAACTTGTCGTGGCTTAACTGGTTTACAAAATAATATTCTTTAGGAAAGCTTCTTTAACACACTGAACGAAAAAGTATTGCGTTTCAAAAACCTTTTAAGACATTATTCGGTCTTACGGACATTCATACGAAATCTTCCTTAAAAACTTTTTTTTATCAAATTTCTTTTTTTAAACATCAAACCTGCCGTAAATAAAAAAAATGCGCACAGCTCTTTATCGATGCTTTGTAATATAATCTGCAATACCGTCAAGCCCCGCAGTCAGAGCCATTCTTCTTATACCTTTCTTACAACTCTGGGTATGACTTGGTAGACGTATCTGTTCTTTTACATAATGAACAGGTCACCTATAGAAGGCGGCAGCGGTGATTTACTCTTTTCTCTATAATGCTTTTAGGTTGCTGATCATTTATAGATTTCGCTGATCGATTCCAGGTTGTACTCTCGAAGACCACTCCTTACGGCAGACTACCTTGCTTTAAGTAACAGCTAAAAGAGAGGCAATTTAATATTAGTTCGCATTAAATATTAAACTTTTTATGGAAGCTGTGTCACGCAATAATTACTTTGCCAATAATAATAATTTTCTCGTAAGTAAAGCCAATCTTCTTCTAACTTTTAGATTCGGAAATTCACGCCATTTCGAGTCATACAAAATTATTTTAATCAATAATTTCCAGCTTATGTTTTTATTCTATTAGGAGCAATACCGCACTCAAACGCACTATTGGGCAACAGACTGCTCGCCCGAGACATAGGGGTTTATTAAAGTGTACGATCAGCCTCGTTGATATTGTTAACTAACAAGTTATAATTAATACATTTAGGATGCACTTTAGGATTATTTACAACACAGTTATTACATTAAAATAGCCGCCAAGGATTTTTCAAAAATCATGCACCACCTTTCAACATGCTTTCGAACATCGTTTCGAAGCATTATGCAAACAAAGAATTTTGCAATAGTAGACAACATATTTATAATTACACAGATGTACTAATTAGAATAAGCGCTAAGTCGTGACTTAGCTGCATATTAGCACAAGAACGCAACCAACAGCTTCATTTTTTTAACCTATGCTATCTGATGCCCATATGCCTCCGATGTCTCCTCTAACAAAGAAGTATTACGACTAAGCGATACTGAATAATTGTTCACTTTCAGATTTAGTACCAACTCTAATGAATACTCAAGCACATCCACGATTACGTTTTCTAAGTGCTTAAGTTTCTTAAGTTTTCGTTGAGTGCTTCATATAATACACTGATCACTCTCCACTTTAATGTAAATTGTGCTATTTCGCTACTTCTTTTGCCGTACAATGATAGAGTACATTTATAGCACCAAATGCAAATACTGGAGTGAGCAGCGCCGTCGCATAAAGTTTGTTTCTATAGACAACCCCACCACTTATGACAACAAAATTCCAAAAGGCAGCACCAAGAGGATTTCGGTTGTTTAGAGGCGCATGTTGCTTCATTTGAACAGCCAAGGTGTGGAAGAAACGTATAAAGTTCCAAAAATGTAGGCGCGTTGGCCGTACGGTGATGAGATCAAGGTAGATTAGAGATGCCGTAAAAGCGAATAAGCATGCGCATAATTTCGAGATGTTGAATATAGTGAATCGATAGCATCTAGAATTTGACTATTAGTGGTAAAACAAAATAGAAAATTATAAAAGAACATTTGTGTGGACTGCTCACTAAGTTTACATTTAGACATAAGCGTTAAAAGTTGCAAAAAGTGGAAGGCCTAAATAAATATGAACGTAATACTTAGGTCAGCAAACAAGAGAAAGAAATACACGTGACAAGCACGCGGCAACGTGCAAATGAATATCTGTTTATTTTGTCCGTGCAAGTATTTCGTTAACATCCACGATATACATACGTATATTTAAGTTAGAATTTGGTTTTAATGAGCTTTATAAGAAAGCTTGAGTAGTTCAGTTGTATTTGCTGTACTGTGAAGTGATTTCCCGATATGTACAATTGACGACAAGCATGTTATCATTTGTAGATAGCAACAAATAAAAAGCTAACCGAGTTTTCATATACCCTCCATGCGTGCATGCGTACGGTGAATTTCATGGTATACAAAATAGAATTCAATTTCAGCTCATTTAAGATTTCGATTCCAACCTCAGTAAATACTGGAACAGAGGGTAACAGTTCTGTTAACACCGAAATTAGCCTACTACAAAATGATTCCGCCGCAACAATCTATCCGTACTTTAGGCTCTTTTCGTCCAGATGTAACTTATGTTGACGCAGCATCTGTAATGATTTTTTCATATATTGTAAATACATTTCTATGTGCTAGAGGCATCCCGAATTTCTCATTCAACTATGTACACCCGTTATGAAACGCGTTATTTTTTTTTCGAAATTCCAAACAAAATGCAATTTTTTTTTCGAAAAAAGACAACTTTCGAAGCCTACTTTCTATCTCTTAATACTGTTTTTACGTATGCGACTTTTCTTATCATCTTCATTCGAAACACACGTGTTTATTCTAAGTCGCATGAATGGTGGTGTCTCCGAGTAGGTAATCCAACCAGTGCTGCTCTATGATTTTGGAAGGATCTCTCCAAGAATTAGAGCCATCAAATACAAAGCTTTTTTCAAAGACATATAAGTAATGGATACAGAGACTAAATATATATTGCATATTCATCTACCGCCCTTTATGAGTTTATTCACGGGTCTATTGGCATGAGTGTGAAGATACCTAAGTGCAAGCCTTAATAGGACCCATGACTTTCACAAAAGTACTGATCCAAAAAAATTCACAGGGGAAGCTCGTTTAGATATTATGTACCGTTTGATAGCATCTTAATCTGGGTGAATGGGCTTGACGCTGCGTTAGGACTTAATGAACTTTAGTCGTAGTCAGATTATATTAATGTAATATAATATTAATGCAAAAACTGCTACCGTGGACGTTAAATGTTGGCTGATGGTCTTTAAAAAAAAGCTTTAAAAAAATATTTTAGATTATATTAATGTATGTAAGTATATTGATGTTGTGCCGAACATGTCTATTGAATTCAAAATAATGTCATTTTTACACTTTAGTGTATCTAGTAATTTATGAAGTTACGAATTTATCTAGTAGTAGTTACTAGGGTATTGGTTTATTCCATGGTGTCAAAGCTATGTGCGAGTTATTGCGCAAGCTTCGAGTTTAGCTCAGCAACTCGCTTATCTTTATCATGGTTTTGTGAAATCCACGTGGCCTTAAAAACAGGAATCGTTCATGGCATCAACGTTTTAATAAGGCCTATGGGGTCATTAACATTATTATAATAAAAAACAGCAAAGAAAACCAGATTCATTGCAACATAAAAAATAGCTTTAGAAAATATCAGTGCTGAAGCTCAGAACCATGAATCATCCATCATCATCACCACAGGTAAATTTTTTTAGTTCAGTTAGATGAACCCAAAAGAGTCAAAAAGGTGGCCTTATTGTCTCATTATATTATCGGAAAGCAGATGTCGGTTTTAAAGCTATTTTTGTTAGATAAACCACCTATAAAAAGGATGTCATGTATTGTTCATGTAATATACTGAGGAGATTTACGTAGAGTAGTTTACCCAACCATAGAGACAAAATCGAAAGCAAGCGTTTAAGGGTTATGCGTTTTCATGAAGAAATTCGTTTCTCGAGTTAAACTAGAATATTAGATGTATCAGTCAAGGTTGAAAATAAATGTAGCACAGCACGATTATATTGTTTTAATAAATTAATAAAGTATGTTTTGCTTTCTTTAATATGACCTAATAAAACTGAATTTTAATCGATTTATTAATACTTTTCTTCGCTTTTTGGTTTTTTAATAGTTAATTTTTAGTTTACGACATACATCGGCGTCTGGCCGATTCATCATAAAACTTAAACTGTTTTTTTTGTGCCTTTTCTATTCGGGCATTAGTTTCCCACAATAAAAATAGCTTTGGCAATGGGTATTCTATTAACAGAGCAAAAAGTGACTATATAAGGTCCGATTTGTTGTGGTTAGTGTAGTGCCCTATATATATTACGTCATTATCCCTTCTACACACCCGCTTTCCCCTTTCAAAAGCGCTTTCAATTTTACGTTTGTTTCTTTTTTCCCTCGGCCTAGGCCTAGTTACGTATGTGAGCCCTCTTATCGTTTCATATTCCTATTCACGTTGCCGTGTCTGTTAGTTTCTATAATGGACCTGTCTGTTAACTGTTACGAATCTCATGGTACCACCGCTGCTATGATACATTGATTATTTCCACCAGATAGGGTTCTCTCTTTTGTATAGTATAGTATTTCCGGGCTTAAACGTATCCTTTCCTTCACATGGCACACAAATACTTTACCTCCGCGCCGTATAACGGACCGGTAACGCTGCGCATCTGACAATAGTTCGTTTCGCGCGTGCACCTTGCGTAACGCATCTCACAATGCGGCGGCTAACGACGATATTAATACAAGGTGCTAGTGAGGAAAGGGATACAGTATTTGCGCCTCTTTATAACAGCAGAGCAGGAGGTAGTATAGTGTGATATATATATATAATATATATATAATAATAATAATAGATATATATATATATAATGGTGTGCGTTGGGGTGTCTACAACTTGGTAATATTTGTACTCCTGTCGACCTCAGATAGGCATAAACAAGGAAGGCCGAAGGAGGTTTTCACAACGTCGACATCGAGAAACGGCTGGTATTGTTAGCGGGACAATCTTTCCTTGGCGAAACTACTTCTGTTAGTAATAATGGTGGCTGCAGTATTCCGACCGGTGCTGTATTTTTTATCGACGACGTCTTATTTGCTGTCCATTGTCTGCTACTTCATATAAACTTCAAATACCTACCTGTGTTGGTTAGGCGCTTTATGCTGCTCTATTCAACTACCACCATCTTTGCTAAAAAGCATTTAAAAAATTCAATCGCTCGAATCCTCCAATATAGCAATATATCTGAGCAATCTTAAAGAATATTTAGGTTAATATTCACTATTGGTTAGAGTAATTATTGCATACATAATTGTGCGGACAATCTCAAACATGTTGGAAGGACTTTGAGAAACCATTTGGTCCTTAAGTACACACGTGTAAGAAAATGAACACTGATGACATGTGATTTCTGGATGATGCCAAAAACATTACTGCTATCTGCGTGCATTCCACACTGGTAATTGGCCAACCTTTTTTAATTTGCGACCGAGTAATGTCACAGTTTTAAATGTTTGGAGACTGGGGATTGTATTTTATTAGCAAATCGTCTAGATGACGAAAAATAGTTTCACACTTTAATAATTAAGGGCGACCGCACGAGCCAAATGTGGATTTTGAATGGATAAGAGTTTACGCAATATCAGGTTTACGCACTGCGTAATTCAGGATTTAAACTCTCTAAGATAAGTTAACTTCTGTAAATAAATTCGAGATGAGGGACAAAAGGATGCTATAAAGTAAATCCAGTACTCTTATTTTCCTTAGTTATACTAAGAAATCGTCAAACCCATTAGCAACAAGAGAGCAATAAAACAAGAGGTCAAGGTATTCTAACCACACACACATTTCTACAGATTGTGCAGTATGCTGAACATTTTTTAGTAACAAAAATGGGAGATCAAGCATAGCCGTTTCTCACACATTCACTGTATCAATGTAAAATTAGGAGCTCTTTATTTCCAAGCATCATCCAAAATCTGGCGACAAGAGTTGCTTCTGCTCAGTTAAAAAGAGTGGCCTGGTAGAGCTCGGCGTATCGAGTTCAGAGCATCCGATTTATTTTTTATTTTGACGATTTAATGAACTTTTATTGGAGTTTAAAAACGTTTTTACATAGAAAACGTAGTTGAAATAAATTAATTGATCAGCAATTTTTGATGTCAGTGTAAGTTAATTGAGTTGTTTTCATGTCGGTTGATTACAACTACCATAGATGTGCCAAAGGAGCGCTTTTTTATTCTGTTCGTTGATTTTTTATCGGACCTTTTTGATTTTTTCCTATAAGGCTAAGAGTTTAGGACACTCTAGCTGCGAAACAAAAAACGGAGCTGAAGTTGCAAGCGAGTCTTAGTTTGTCTTGCACAACGCTGACCTTGAGCCGTTTTTAAGGACAAAGTTATTCTTTTTTTGTAAACCAGCAAAGTTTTGTCACTCGATCTTCTGCAAACAAGCAGGATCCGACCCACAACCGTAACAGATCGGAAAGTTAGCTCATGACAGAAAAGACAAGCATACATTGTTTTGTCGTAGATCAAAGTAGTAAACGATAAAACTCGCCGGTTTAATGCGGAAAATTGGTATACAAATTGAGACCTGAGCAAAATTTAGAGAATTTCATTATGTAGCAACCTGCCAATCATAATTTCAAGATACCACAATTTTTTTGGATCACTTATATTTGTCGCAATAGCTCATATTTTATGATAGTGCGTGATAGTGGAACAGAGCAACTGCAAGATCGAGCTCGCGTAATCCAGAATCAGCTTTAGCAAACTTTAAGGGTTGATTCCAATCAGTCTGTTGGATACGCAAAAAGATATTAATGTATTCAGCAAAAGCAGTATAGATAAAAGTATGGATTCAAAATTGGATTTGGCAGAAGTCAAAGGATCATCTGGCAAAAGGTGTTACATTAAATTTACCTGCAGAGTAATGTTTCAGTAAAAGTTTGAATCGAACGATGAATATACACTGAGCGTTATGCGCCGCCTTCTTGTAACATATATGGAATGATTGAATGTTATTCAGTGTACACTTTTAGAATTAACATAAATAATCTTAGCACAGATAAGAAAAATATTTTGTTTCAATTCTAACTAATGTGTGAAGTGGGAGGAAGGCTTACAAAAGGGAAGAAAACGCGCGGGACTTGGGATAATCATAATTTAGTACTTGTATATGAACAACAGCGGTGCAGGGGTTCAGATTCAAAGTCGGAGTCTGTGAATCAGCTTTATTTGGCGACGGGGAAACTTATCATGAGCACCTGGGTGCACGACTAGGTATTTGCTAAGTAGTGTTGACTACCGCTGAAGGTGGATCTACTCCACTAAAACTCACACCGCAGATATACAACATCACTGGAGAAACTGGGGAGACCATTACTTCTACCTGTGAGTGTGATGGTGGTCAGCTGGATCAAATGGCCAGAAACCTTATTGTGAATTCTCAGTTCTTTTTTCTCGCACAACTGCGTTTATCTTATTCATCCCATTTGCCCAGGGAATGGCGTCGTTTATCATTTTCTCGAATTCTTTTAGGTGAGGCCCTGCATTCAATAAAGGCCCGGGTTTTGACGCCCAGGCCCGACACTCAAATATTGTGTGTTCTGGTGTATCTACTGCATATTTGTTACAATATCTACCTTGCGCCGACGTTAAATCAACCAAAGAGAATCAGGCATACAGCTTTCTTGTAGTCCTTGAGGGTCACTTCAGGTTTGGCATTTTCTGAGTCATTCCCACAGTGGCCTTGGATGCTTTAGAAAGTGCAATGTGTTGCAGATGTGTTGTCTGGGATGTGTTGTTTCTAGGTAGTGTCCCAGCTATCTTGTTTTTGATTTTATGGGGATTTCCTCATTACCAGAAAAGATCCTAAGCTTTCAACCTTTTTTGTAGCTGCAAGAAGGATAGCCCCGCTCTTGTGCGACGCCATTGCCTGCCCCTTGGAAGTTATGCACTCTGGCACCGTAGCGTTTCCGACATATGATTCGTGCTTATTGAATACATTTTTAACATATAGTGGAAACGTTAAGACTAGTTTCCTTGTCTTAATGATCTTCCTTCGTTCAAATTCGGCTTTATTGACAACCTACCAATTGGCTGATAAACAGATCGGTGTTCCCTAAATCCGTGTTGGTTGCTTGATAGGGGAGAATATGCCTCTGCAAAAGTCTTATTCTTATTCTCTCAACTCCCTTCGAAAAGAAGTCGAGTAGGCAGGTGGGCCTATAAGATCCATTCGGTTTAGGTATAAGATTAGCTTCATCGATTTTCATGAGGTAGGTAAACTGCGTTCTCTAAGAAGATTCGTAACTTATGGGGCTAATAGATTAGGCCAGCTTTCAAATAGAAGCACGGTTACCGCTGCCGGCATTCCGTCTAGGCCATCTGCCTTTCCTGATGCCGTTTTGTCAGCGGCTATCTCTTCTGTAATCTCAGGAATTTCAGGGTCTTCGGGTGCCGACCTATACGAATGCCTATCGAAACTCAATCCTGGAGGAAACAAGTCCTTCATTATCCGGATGCCTTCTGTTGCTATGGTGTACTTTGGTTGACGGATCTTCACTTTTTCAAAAGTCGTGCAGAGTCGATGTTGTCACTGAAAGCTTTCCTGTGTCTTCCTTTGCTACGTCGTCTCTTTGCTAAATCTGCTTTGGTCTCCTTGTATAGTTCAGTGTCCTTACGGATCTTATCTGCCGTAAAGACTCTTCCCTTGTCTTGTCATCCGGCGTCTCCAAGCATTGCACCTTCTT
This sequence comes from Tropilaelaps mercedesae, assembly GCA_002081605.1. Taxonomy (NCBI): domain Eukaryota; kingdom Metazoa; phylum Arthropoda; class Arachnida; order Mesostigmata; family Laelapidae; genus Tropilaelaps; species Tropilaelaps mercedesae. The sequence goes on from MNPL01004893.1 coordinate 91,271, forward strand.
CTCAACCCTGAAATTTACTCCGCTTACCAGACCCTGTTTTTTCTTTTTCGGCGTTTGGGGGAATTGTTTTTACCACATCTGCCGTATGCTTCTCTGGTTTCTCAAACTTTTGTTTAAAGTTCTATGTGCCTGAATATTTTAGCCTTTTAGTTGAAGCTATGGTAAGGTGGAGCAAGTTGGGGATTCGCTTAAAGCAAACGTTGAACAAACGTTGTGGTCGCTTCCTCATTTTAGCTCGATAAGTACCTGGCACTTTTGTATCCTCTTGAACGTTTTATGCCTGCCCATAGTAAGGCCTAACCACGCCCTCTGTTGCCTTCTTTCGAAAGTTGGGCCTCCCCTGAGTTAATCACGACCAACACGTTATCAGCCAACCAATTCTCGACCAAGCGTTTTCTTTAATTGGTTGTTTTGCTTTCTTATGTAGTGCACCACGCTTTGAAATCTTCTATAATAACTATACCATATGTGTCCACTATTTTCTCCGTTAGACTGTCTAGGCATTTGCAGAAAGATTCTACTATCGCATTGGGTGAGAAACACCAGGAGTACATTTTTCCTATACCTATTAGTTGAAACCAGAAGTAGCCTGAGTCCGGCCTATCATCTTTCACAATAATATAATGATCTTACACCTGTCTGTATCACCTGAGAAGCTCGCCACCAAGTGTTTAGTGACACAAACTACCTGTTTGGCTCACTAAGCAGCTTGATCGGGGCCTGAAATTCTGCTGCTGTGGCTTCCGCTAGGTCATGTGTCTTCTTTGCTCTTTGCACTTTACGTGGAAGCATCTAATGCTACCATGCGTGGTTTGATTTTTAAGAAATCAGAAACATGACATTGTTTGGCCCGGAGAAGTTCGTCGCCTTTTGCCGTTCGTCTGGCAGGAGTTATGAAGCCTTCATTATCTGTCCCTCCTGCCAGCGTACCCTTTTCTTCAATTGGGGAAGCCTGTTATTCTGCGGAGTTTGTGCCTGGACTGACCCTGGACCCTTTTGCTTGCTTGGTAGCTCCGACAGCTTTCCTGTCATGCCTTGGTTGTTTGCTCCTCTTTCGTTTTTGCTCCTCCCTTAACTTGCATAGAGTTTGCCTTTTGCTTGGGGACTACAGTGAAGTAACCGCATGCTTTTGGGAGTGGAAACATTGCCTGTACTCATGTTCTAGTTGTCCACATCTGTGACATCTTTTGCCATCTACCTGCTCACTTGAGCAGGTTCTGACGGTGCAGGTTCTGACAGTTCTGGCAGCAGGCAACATCCACCTAGACGTGGACCGGGCAGGTCGACCAGCTAAGTGGAAAAGAGAAACCGGATGCTAGAACCCTGTCAGCTTGCCTTTAATTAGCCGCTGTTATGTCCCGTCATTAATTATTCGGGAGAATCGATAGTGCCATTAATTTATTGTTCCAGTGACCTTCACAGCGTCTTCTATATGCGATCGATAATTAACTCTGCTCTTTATAGAGTTTATCAGCACACGTTTCCTCTCCCGTGTTTCGAATAATGAGAAGTTTGTGAGGACTCTCGCTTGAGTATATGCCATTTTTTGCGAGTCTTGTTTCACCTTTTCTTCGTTTTTTTCTTGTTGATTGTGGTCAGGAAAATGACATTGAACAATCTGGCTAAACATTCTACTAGCTTTCTTGCGCTTTCTCTCTCCGTTGCCATGATGTAGGCCTTGGCAATGTGTTTACAGTCTCCCTTTTTCCTGATTTCCGCTGCAACTTTGATTATTGCCTCTATTGCTGTCTTTAGCCACCTATGTCTTTCAGTGATATCTGCTGCCTTGGGAAGAATTACTGGGACTGCCGCTATTTTTTGCTCAGTGTTATCTTTCCCTGTTCCCGTTTACTCATGAATGTCGATCGTCCCGATACTCCTATCTAGTCCTACCACGTCACGTATATGCTGTTTGTGATCCTTAGACGTATTTCCGGTAGGAATGCTAACGTGTACAGTTTTACGGTCCTAGAGCTATAAATAAACCTCTTTGTGTAATGTCTATGACAAGCGCCAACCCTTAGAGAATAATCTAGTGGGAGTAATAGTAATCGTTTGTGAAAAGCGACTTTTGTGTAAGCAAGTTTGTATAAATATGAATTTTATCGTTCTTCAATAATCTTACGAGTCAAAACTCTCACTAAACATGGTGCTTTGACTAGATTTTCTTATAGTGTTTGATAAATGTTATTTAACAAGAAGGAACTTCGTAAAAATATTCTTCTTCCAATACTTATATAGATTTTATGTGCGTATGTTTACAGAATAAGCGGATCTTCATATGTTATCTGTGCTGCATGCTTATTGTTTGTGATGATGGCTTGAAAGTAAGGGGGAAACATTTGTTGTCTATAAAACGTAAAGAGTGAGAGTTTCGGAAATAAAAAATTATAACTACCTCCGGCGAATCAGACCTCTTCACTTTGATGATGTTTAATATCGTCACGAGACGGGGTTATGCATTAAACTATAAATAGCATTGATGAAAAATGCTATAAGGTTTTTCAGAGGTAACCGCTTGGCTGAAGTTCATAAACTAAGCCGATATTTACCCAATACCTAAACAACTGTGCCGTGGGACTTATCCTTCACTACGCATTACACCAGCCGAGTCCACAGCAACTGTTGTTCTAAGTTCTGGAATATAGAAGCCGGCGCTTCTCTCAGTTAATACGGAGCGTATGTCACATATAATAAAACATATCGCTCCGAAGAAGTTCCCGCACCAATTTTTTCGCAATGTAGGCACCCAGACTTTAAACCGTTAAATATATCTACTAGCCGAAATTTCGCCCTTTATTGCCGATCTCCACTGTTATTCCGTTACCGGAAGCCAAAGCTTATCGCGACTTCATTAGTGCGAACTCGGCCAAGATTTTAAGCCCCAGGCATAAATCAAATCTCGGATTGCGAGAGACTTGGTCGTGCTAATCAACATATTATAGTCTTATGGTACGCGGTTATTATTATGTTTTATGCGTAAATGTGTCACGAGAATCATGCCTTTGTGTCAGACGTTATAATTTCTGTCAAATATACCACGCTGGGGCCAAATTATGCAAAATGACACGCGGGCAAATATTTGTAGATGTACGCTTCGCCTTTAACTCCCGGCGAAAAACGAGGACTAGATAAACGAATTTCCACAAAATGGATTTCGAACCAGTTTCTTCAGAGGACGCCAGAAATTGTATTAAGTCCGCGGTAAGCATTTGCAACTGATCGATAAATTTTATCAGATAATATATAAAATTTGTTGCTTATACCGTATGTATTTTTTATCGGTTGTTTTACATAACCATACTTAAATGCGGCGCAAGGAAAGATGTACTAGTAGACACCAAAGGCAATGTGATTTGCCTCAAAAAATCGGCAAGCAGCGGAGTTGCGTTCCACAAGTGGCCGTAGCAGAAGATAAACTGATCGATGAGTTCCCCTGCGTTACGATGGCGACTTATCAAAACAATGACCGAACCGAGGAACTGTATGGTTTAAGTGCAAGCAAGTGTGAATGAATGTATTTGTATTTATTTAGCTTTTTCGCTCTGTGGAGGAAGGTAGACTGAGCCGCAAGGACGCGTTCCTGTTGCGTCGTCCGTGCGCTTACTTGTAGCTGGTGGTACGTTGGTGGGATCAACGTGCTTGTTATGCGTGCTGCGTTCATATTACACAGTAAAGTGATTGAATCGGCAATAAGCGATTTAGTGAGGCGTGACGGCATGGGATATGCTTTTTGTTGGATTTTTAGAAGCCACGTGTTGACACATAAGTAAGGTTTTCGAACGACGGTTCCAAGAGGCTTTCGTCCTGTGCAATATTTAGTTTTCTATAGCTAGGGATGATTTTATCGAGGCAGTAGTGAGGGAACGCGCAGCTCGCTACTTTGAAAGAAACAAGACTCGAAGAGCCCCTACGGCAATGCTGTTAGTAAATCGACCCGTGGAGGTGCTGAAGCAAAAAAGTATGATCAGCTCTCTTCAAAGCTCTTATCAGGTCACTTGGGCGACGATTCTCGCAGCAAGGTGAGCGTAAGTTTTGCATATCATTCATAATTGTGATTTAATCTGCTGCAAATATATATATGGAGGACCTTTCATATGCGCATAAACGTCATCAATTCAATGGAATTTGAAGATTCATTATTGACCTAAAATAGTAGTAGACGGCTGAGCTGTTACTGACGGTGACTAATGACTAATTTCTGGAAGGTGATATCATGTGACACCTTTCTTGAGCATCTAAATGGAATTTCAATTTTTAATAATAACTTAATAATAGTAAAAGTGTTAGCGCCTCACGGTATAGCTCCATCGAATTAATATGGGTGTGGTTAGTTACATCTTGCTGCATACAGAAGCATCGAACAGGTACAATAAATTAGCGTACAGGACCAATCAGTTTTTCAATATAACTGCCATGTATCACCAGCTCTGGGCGCAGCGGTGGCCTGGAACGGTTCGCTATTCGCATTTTCACGATTTAAGCATTTAATCAGAGGGTAAGAGAACAAAGGGTGGCGGATTAATATTATCACGATACAACAATTCGGGTGCCAAATCTGCAAATATACGGTCGAGCGGCAATGAACCTTGCATATTCCCAAAAATAGGCCGATGATTTTTATTCTTTTTTCAAAAGAAAATATTTTATCTGTCATAACGAGGAAGGGTATATGGGTTTGACTAGACCTCAACCGGTATGACTGTTTCAAAGTATATCTAAATGCGGGGTTATCATGAATGCAAATTTGACTATGTGGATCTTAATTGCTGAAAATCTACGCAAATGTTAATGAGGTTCCAGTAGATCTTTACGGCAAATAAGTAGTGGTCGGTACCTGACTGCCCAATTTTTGCATATAACGTCAACTTGAATAATATTCACCAACGTGTTAACAAAAGCACTATTGTAGAAAGCAGCAGGTGTGAAAATAACTAAATGAAGATGCATTTGAGAAATAAAAATTATCGACTAGATCGGAAACCGCCTGAGAGGCATGTCTAAAAGCAGCAGAAAAATTCAACGGCAAATTCCTGCTGACGCATTATGCATTAAAGTTAACTTGTAAAAAAGTGATCACAAAAATTATCCGATCATGGCAACTGCATAACCGTACTTGACTTCGCCGTTATATTGCTGGCGCGCTGACATCTGGCTATAGCAAGAGATACAGTTTGATAAATAAAATTGATCATACAAATATATTGCAAAACTAATATTTTCACTTTTTTGTTAAGCATTTTCTGTCAATACAGTGTTATTTTGCATCTAAAATAGACAGCGTTCTTTGCCTGGTGCTTCAGTCAAGGTTGTTATATATTAATGGAACAATATACTATGCTCGCCACTCTTGCTTTTGCGACAAAAGATACTTTTACTGTTGTTACTGTTGCTATCAAATTATAAATGCCAGCGTCACATTCGGCCAAATCCTTTCCGAAAGGATATGGTAAGTTTTCTTCTTTTAAATGTTGAGGATGTTGCCCCTGCTGTAAGCTTTCTGTAGCACAACGAGTAAATTAGAGCTCATATAAATATCTCACCCAGCGGATTTCTCCTCCAGAGATCAATTTTATCGAAATATCCTGTCTATATGTTACAGTGAAGAGAAAAACCGTTATCTATTCTAGTGATTGACTATTAACACATATTATTACGAGCTACATTTACTGCAATGGTGGGTTTCATAGAGAGATTCATATTATTGTCACGAAGTTTATGCAATATGTCTACATTTTTTAAAGGGTCAGTCAGGCTTATTTTCGGGAAAGTTATTGAGTCAATATAAAAAATTGTTGAATAAACATCTTTCATAAAGTACACTGTGGTAAAAAATAATACATTACATATGCCAATTAAAAGAAAGGAAGAAGCTTAATCTGGTTACTCGAAAAGGATAGACGTAAGGAAATCAAGTAATACCGAAGAAATGTTTTAATTTAGATTTTTCTCAAATGAAGGAAGATAGGTTTTTTTAATATCCATGGAGCAAAAGCAAATATTAATTTGCGGTTAATCTGGCAAGGTTGTGTCAAATGTCATCCTTGAACACATGTCTATTTAGATAAGCATGAACCGATGGACGCTCTACATTAAAATAGCTTTTACACGCTAAGATTGCCGCTGAAAAAACAAAAGTTGTAAAAGTGCCACATATAATTTAAGCACAGAGGTACTATTTAACTACGAAAGATCATTCCGAAGCCTATACAGTGAGATCTCATTAATCAATTTTTTGCGGGATGTTTTTCCAAAGCCAGTGAGTAGAACGAAAAATATAAACCGTCTTTTGAACTATTAATTTGAGAGTTGTATAGGTTTTCGGAAGCTCCGCAGCCAAGAACGTAAAGCGAAGCTGTTCACTCTGGCTATTAATGAGCTTTCGTAAAAAGTTTTTTGACGCCACCCCCAAACATTAGATTGCAACCAGAAGTGCATCTCCATTCGGTAGATATAAGGTAATTACGCAACCCTTTTCTGTCTTAGTGGCCATAAGGATACAAGTACCGTCAGTCAATTGAACAATATTGATGTCATGACAAAAGTCGTGTAGATTATCGACACGCTGACTAAAAGGGGTCAGGTAACGATTTCTGGAACGTAAGCCAGCCTAGATTTAAATTTGGAAAAATTCGGACAAATGCGTAGATGCCAAGAGATTATTAATCTAGTGCACTATAATATTCATCCGAGCTTGCTTATTTCGTTTTCATAGAAAGTTTCTCGCATTTAGTTCTTCTAAATCCTTTGAAATCTCTCTTGTCCGGAGACTTGTCCGGAAAGAGCAATTTCAGAGGTAGGAAAAGTTTAAATTCAGTAAAAGCTATTTTGTTTTAGCGAAGAGACTTCGGATATTAGATTTAAAAATTGTGGGTCACATAAATATATTAATCCTTAGTTGAATAGAACTCCAGTTAGTATGTTCAAGCAATTCAATGAACGGATTGAGGTTGTTAATGCTTAAAACACGTCATATTGCAATTTACATAGTACCATGGCCTACAGGGATGGAAAACGAAAGAATGTCACAATCCGGGTGATTTGCCGCAAACATGCGTAACACCTTGCGATACCTTCAGCAATCGGAAGGCAAACGAGATAAATCCATGGTTAAGTATGTATTCGGTCTACTTTGGTTATCGAAAAACATTATTGGTAAAAGGAATTTGAAGAAAGGACAAATGTATAAATAATGGACAAGCAGTGGACTTAGCTGTGTGACCAAGAAATATCGCAAACAGTCACCAGCATTAACTTTCCAAATTTATGCTGTTTATTATCAGGCGCCAAGCCTCTAATGTTGGATAACGAACCCTTGGATTTACAAACTATTAGAGCAAGTCAGACGTTTTACAATCATGCATGTGTAGAAAAAATAAAGAATTGTTATATGGTGAATTATCTTCGACTATAAGTATGGTTAAATACACTTAGAAATCAATAGTCGAATACAGCATAGATAGTAGCTGAGTTCGACACAGCACCCAATTCCGCAAGAGCAATTTTAATGTTAGTTTTCTTGGTTCTTTAAACATAAATTAATATATTACTAATAATCACTAACCAATTTATGAACATTTCAAAATTAAGATCAATCCCACTTTTATTTTAGTATATTCTATATGATGTTACGGATACAAAAGTCAAGTGGAATCCATTTACGCAGACAATGCACATGAAATCATGCATTGTTTAGAGATTGTTCTTCGTCCAGTCGATGACTTGGTTCTTGGTCCAGATTCGGTAAATTTTGCAGTTCAGAGCTGCTTTTGCATTATCTTAAGCGCCTGACTACACAGGTTATAGATGGTACAGAGTAATTCAAAAGCCCTGTCATATTTCCAACATTTTGGAGAACCTTTGCGGCTGAGTTGTTTTGCTCCTTTTTTATCGGGACACTGACTGAGTTGAGCTTGATTTGAAACACAATTTGTGTGTGAAATACAATTGAATAGAGACGTAAAGTGTGTATGATGCATCTCACCTAAGGCTGTTCCAAAATAATCTCAAGCAATTGAGAATATATGTAGAAAGTCTCATTATAAATCACACACTCTTTGGAACTTTTTGAAGAAGTAAAGCGCATTTTTGAAAAGTATTTACTTTTTGTTTACATTTCTATTAATATTTAAGCGGATCTCAGGAAAGTAAAAATCAAAACAACTCTCACTTACATCGAAACCGATCAAAAATTTGAAACAAGCGTTTTTTCCTCCTAAACTTCGTAAACGTCAAATTTTTTTTGATAAAACTAATGATTTCCACTCACAGCTCTCTCAGTATTATTTTGAAGCAGACCTGGAAATTTCTCATACACTCGTGTGCTGATATTGTTTGAAAATTGACTTACAAATGTAGATATTAAAACTAATTGTAAACGACACCCATTACATGTGAAGAAATTCAACGACGGTAGCTTTTTAACAAAAAAGGATGAACAATTCTCGTGATAGGCGATCTTACAGATATTTGAAATAAGGATGGGACCTTTAGACTACTTTTGTATGTCACCGGCAAAATTCGAACTGACGAGCGCCACCAGCCTAACAACCATTGGCTGTATTTTTGCACAGTAATACTAATTTAATAGCTACGAATACGCTTTTGGCAAAGACAGCGACTGGTCTTGCCTACTTGTACGTATCTTCGTTTTATGTTTTTTCTTTGCTCAATATGCTAATTTCAATTCTATGTAGCATCTTTTTATTTTTGTCAATAGTATGTGGTTTACCTAACCCTCAAAGCTTGGAGGTTTAAGATCTGATCTTGCCAGAACTCAATGGTAACCTTCCTATAGCAGAACAAGATATTAAAACTACGTGGCCTTTATGGACAAAACGATCCTTCCGTTGTTGGCATCTAGTACCGTTGAAGTGAGAGAGAAGAGAGAGATATTTGCTTTGCTAGTTTTTAAGCAAATTAATATTTGCTAACCATAGCTTAGATCTGACTTTTATACAAGATCTAACGATAAGTAAATTTATATGGCATGAAGAGTGTTGATGCGTTTAGTATTGATCGAGCTGAACTTGATTTTATAATTTTTATAAGTTTTCACGCAGAGCAAAATATATAATTACTTCTGAAATATATTGTAAATATTAAAAATGTTTTCAGAGTTTTGCTGTTTTTACCATATTAATCTACGTGAACAATCGACAATTTCTTAATTTTCCTTAATGCATGTTTTGTAGATCGACGAGTTTAAAACGATACCTGGAATAATAATAATCGCTGAGCAAATGCGTATCCTATCTAGTATTATATCGATTTCTGAGTCGTGGAAAATATGCCAATAAAGTCACTGTGCCTTTGGACTTGCCCTCTCACAACAAGGTTGGGTTTATGCAAAATATTTTTCCGTGGTTTGATGTGTTGTAAATCCATGTTAAAACCCATAAAACCCCAAATATAAGTGTGCAACAGCGGCAATCGAAGCCGTGCACCTATATGTCTCCTTCAGTCGCAGGGCGCACGCGAATGCACCAAATTACCGAACCCGACAGCCTTTGTAGATTCCAGACCCCTGAGCCTCACCAACACTAACACAAGCTCAAGCGCGGCTCTGTCGTCTTGGTAAACCGCTGGAAGCTGATTTCGAAAAGCTGTTTGACTAGCATTCAGGGATTCCATGGCATTGATACCTATCCTCGAGAATATGAGTGGGTGCAGTGAGACCGGAGTTCCCGATGGTCGACCTGCGTTATCAATAGGTACTGAGGACAGCTCTATATTTGAGTTGTCCCTCCAATGGGTTCCACCAATCAATTTCCATTGGTGGAATTCATTGGAATTTTCACTTGTCTGCACACACAAACCTTCTTGGAGCTTGGAATAAAATTTAGACAACATATATCAATGCCTACGCCAAAAATTGTACGACCCTAGATTCTGGATACTTTTTCTTCACTGATAAAATCGAGCCACGGCGATACGAATGGGCATGCATTAACTGTCAAAACGAAAACTGCCGTTTCTGCCTCAGAATTTACCTCAGTAGACTCAAACTGATTTCACGAGTCTAAATAAAACTATACTGTCAGAACCGCCCTAGAGTTTCAGGTTTTATCACGAACTTCTACCTCAACTATGCTTCCTAATGTATGTCACAAAAAAGCTAATGTGGGTGCAAGTATACTGAGCCAGATTAAGCATCTAATCTATCTGTCGAGGTATCATCCTAGAATTTAAAAATGTAATTTGTGTATGAGTTGACCAATATGAAACTGCTATACACTGGCAATTGCTTGATACATTTCAGAAGTCGAGCTCGGTGGCTTGGTGCATTCGTATGCGCCTTGCGACCGGAGGAGACACGTAGGTGC
>MNPL01004893.1:102231-132655 GCA_002081605.1 Tropilaelaps mercedesae
AGATTTCGGAAAATCTTGCTTTATATTAAAGGAGCCGATTTTAAAGTAACATTGAACCTACTTGGCTAAGTTGTTCACTGGTTTTGCACTATTTTCCCAAATATTGCGTTTTGAATGCAAAAATATGGCTTCGTGAACAAGTTCGCAACGTTGTATCTCTTTAGAAGCATTTTGCTTATCTAAGGTACGTTTTATGCATTTGGTAAGTGAACACGAAAGGCGTCTCTATCGATAACTAAACTTTCTGTGCGCTCTATCATAAACGAGGTGATGATTAAGCTAGTACTCTTGCGTCTGAATACTGCACCGTAATTAATTCGTCAGAAAAAAACTAAGTTCTGACCACCGAACACATAAGTGCAAACCGCTCAATAAACTACTTATTTAAAAACATGAAATCACGTTTTTACATTTCACTATGCGTCACTTACACAGGATATTCTAAAACCTTTTCTAGAGTTACAAAACATGCTTTAAGTCTTATTTTTTTAAGCCATTAAAGCTAAACAATACAAGTCCACCTTAAATCATGTAAAACATTCTTATTTCGAAGTTACGCTAACCAAATGGTGAGATTGCGCGCATTGCTATCTTAACAATGTTCTCCGCTTTTGGAATGCTTAAAAGGCTATGTCGAATGCTTTAAAAAAAAGCAGCGTGTTGTAACTGAAAGGTAACCCTCAAGCTCTGGCGCAGTTCCCACTCGTGAGTTACTCCTATTAGCTGCTGTAAAGAGATACTGGCTAATATCTAATAGCTCTTTATGTGAAAAGTAGTTAATGGTGTGGTCAAGCTCGATCTTCTTAACGATTATGCGTAACGTTGGCTCTTACACTAAGAATCGATTGAGTCATTTATTAATTTAGTCGTTTATTTGAAACACGAGTTATGGAATAACAGTGCTTCAAAATATATTGAACATAATTCAGTGTAAACAATTGTAGGTTGTTGATACGTCGCTAAGCTTTTGTGATTGCTTGCTTACAGGTACTGTCCAGTCAAATTATAAAGAAAATTTCATACCTACGCAAGCTGTTCCAGTCAAGCAAGAAGGAAATCAGCTACTATTTGTATTATTATTACTATTACTATTGTTTTAGCAACATTTGTGATGGTAACACATATAAATTAAAACAGAAATAAATGATAACCTGTGTGATATGGTGAAGGTACAGTGCAATCATCACAAAGTAATTTGTGTTTGTTTGACCTTTTAGTATGATAGGTGAAAATGTTATTTTTAAGAAACTCTTGAGTCCATTTCCAAGGTCGTATTATGTTTTAATTAGTGATCCCAACTAAATGAAACTTATGTTTATATTTGGGAAATAGAACTCGGCATGTGCATGGTTAGTTGGTTATCTATCGAAGTGAAATTGAATACAATGTTCGTAGGGAGACTATTTTTAAAGGTTTTGTATACCAGTGTATCTAGTTTATATTTGTAGATAAATTTTGCAGCACATATAGTGCCACAAGCTTACTCAATCAGGTATCATATACTACGCTCAGTGCATTACTTTACGCTATTTGTAGTTTACTTAGATGAGCGGCAACACGAGTAACCTATGATGATATCATAGGTTTTTCTATGTAGTATTATGAAATATCTTATATAACAAGGCAGTGAAGGGTTTGTAAACTATGAGAACTTCGCATTTCACAGGTCACACTAGCTTAAAAGAAAGGGACTAAGAAACAATATCATCTATTAAGCTACGACATAGTCATAAACTCATAAATTCGGTTATTCGCAAGCTTCGTGTGAACGATCGAGGTAATGCCGCGGGAAGTGAAGCCACATTTGACAGTAAAATGGTAACCTTATTCCGCACCGATCATCATGGAAAAGTTATCCAGAGATAGCAGCTATCCATGCAAAATCTCGAACGGCCTGTGGACGAGACTTGATCCAGCTGTGCCTCTATTATAAGCAATTTACGTGCCTAATGCGAATGACCTGCCGCCTTGCATGCCACCCGCAAACATTTCGTCATCTCTTTATTGACCTGTACTACATAACGTTTCTCAATAGATACGACGCTGATATTAGTGCATATTTGATGCCCTTCTTCGATAATAATTTGCGCACGTAGAGCGCCATAATTAACGTGTCTCGGGCCGATACTATTCTGGGTCTCCCGAAACGCAGAAGCACGCATTTGAGCAGAAACTTACAACATACGCCACTGCTGTAAACTCTACAACTTCCGACAACACGTGTGAACTTTGTCACAATTATATGCTTCGTGTGACCAGACCCAGGTAGCGGCCTTAAGCGATTAATGAAGTTCTTCTGAAACAGTTGACCCTTTTGTATAGTTGGCTTGGAGATGCTTCCTTAGTGACCCAGTAAATCCTCGTTCATAAATACTCCAAACTACTCCGACCATGTTTCTTACACTGTCTCAGTCTCGGGAGTCAGTACCTTTCTACAATCAAACCGATTGTATCCCCCACTTGGAGATGTCCAACTTTGTTGTAGACTAACACACAAATATACTTCCGCATTAACACGGACACAATATAGGGTTACCCTCGCTTCTGCTGTCCATGCCTCTACCCTTGTATTACTTTGTAGAGGATATTATCTCGTCACTCGAGCCTCTGCGTCTGACTTCGCTTGCTCGATGTCCGTTGCTCTCTCAATATAGTCACCCTTGTGCAGATTTATTGCGGGTAGCCTGTGTCTGTGATACTTCCGCTAATGTTATAGCACAAACCGTTGGCCGCAGCGACAGCTTTGCGCCTCATCGACTCCGTCCACAGGCCCTTCTAGTGCTACTCTACTTAGCGCGTCAATATCGCCCACGTTCATGCCTCGGCGACGTTTGAGAGTAAATTCAAACTTGACAATGTATTTAGCCATCTCGCTATTTGATCGGCAAGTGTTTCGGTATTTGATACTGCTACAGCGGTACAATCTGGTACCGCCGTGAATGTTTGTCCATGCAAATAACGACGCAGTCATGTTTATGCCCAGATTATGGCCAGTTGCTCCAACCATGTTGAATGATAGTTAACTTTACCCGCCGATACTTTGCGGCTGATCGTATACACCGAGTACGATCTATCTGTATGTTGCTGGAATAAAAATGTAGCTCCTAACCCGGTACAGTGTGCAATGAAGTTCACACCTCTGCAAGTAGTTAACACTGGCTTTCTCAGGCTTGTTTCAGTTTATTGAAAGCCTATTCACAGCTATCATTCTACGCATATTCCGCATCTTTCTTGAGGTGACTACTTGACGGGGCGGCGATCGTTTCAAAATGTTCCTTGAACCGCCGAAAAAAGCTTGCCATTGCTATATTTTTCCAATTTAGTAAAAATTTTTTAGCCCAGAAATTTTGACATAGTTAGGAATTTTTGACTCTCCCGTTTCTTCTCGTGATTTCGGTAGCCCAGAAACTCCGCTGCCCTTCTGAGGCAGTAACATTGCTCAAGCCACAGTTTCAATAATGTCTTCTCCGAGACCTGCAATTTTTTTTTGATATTGCGGACTCATTAAAATTTTGGACAAGAGAGAAAAATGAGACCTACGCCCACTCTGTTTCAACAGATGCAAGCGACTGCGAGGATGATTGCCTTGATCAATTTGCAGGGCTACATAGATGAGCAAAAGCTACTTAGGAAGACGATCGGAAACATCCACAGAAAAGATTCACTTCTATCGCCTCCCCCTATATTGTGCGGTTTAGATCTCATGAGCTGAACTTTATTGACGGACTTGTGAGACGCAGCCGGTGTAGCGAATAAGTCTTAAATATTTCTAAAAAGATAAAAAATAATTCTCAGGTTTCTATTATTGTTAACTAAGGGTTTACTACGAATCGGTCCAGCAATCAAGCTAGCAATAAACAACTCTTGAGTAATGTAACCGATTGAAAATGAAAAATTCAACACTATATTTCTGCTTGATACGCTGCATATAGCTGCCAAGTCAATTACTTTGGAAAAATGTAACATATAAATTTAGAGATTAGAGATCCTTTTTAATCATTATGTTGCCGACCTAGACACGGTACAGAGCCATATTCTTTAACCGGACTGTATGCAAAGCCAAGAAGACGGTTGTCTACAAATCGTTAAGGAAACGTGAGGTCAACTCCAGAGAAATAGCAGTGATCGTTCACGTCATCCTCATAAACATATGCGGGGGGATGCCTTCCTAAATATGAACATTATCAGCACACCTCATTACAACATCACATCAAAAATCACTCGACATGCCCCCATTTGGCACAATTCACCGTACTTCATCCAGAAGATGCGCAGACATGCCCCCTTTAGTGCACAATTAAACTAAAAAAATACCTAGAGTCTCGTATCTCAAGCGGTACCTCAAAATGTTGAAGGTTGAGACGTTTCTTATTTAACGCTATGTCCCTTGTCAAATTGAGTCCAATGTATGCATTGAATGACTGCAGTCTGTTATATATCACTGATGCCAAGTGATCACCGAGTTACCTCTGAGTGACCTTTAAGCGTCATTCGACGCAACGGTAATCTTCTGGGAAGCGGGATTTGTCTCTTTATTAGTGAATTGCTTACATGCTAGCTTGTAGGTGTAGTGAATGAACACAAAATTTTTTTGTGTGGATTTAATAACAAAAAGTGGCTGTCTTATGTGTCTTCTTAGATGACAAAATTTAGGTGTTTTCTTAAAAAATAGGTGTTTTCTTAAATGACAAATTATTTTAATTATGAATTTTGAACATATTAGTAAGGTCAAGATTCCTGGCTTCCTCAAGATTTTACAGATTTTGTCTGACCTAAAGCCTTATTTTTTTTATGATACATACTGAAATTCACCCAAGTTTGCATATAAGTCCCATTCTTTCGGATGGTGTAACTTTGGGAGTTGTTGAGAATATATGACATTTTCTGTGCCGTCTTTGCATTTGCTGCCTGAATGTCAAACGGATGTATTAAAGATACCTTGAGCATGTTCACATTCTGTTCTACCATTTTTTGCCACGACGAAATCTGCGGTATAAGGTGACTGGAAAGTTAAAAAAACGGCTTCAAACCGTTCACACTTATACTTAATTTCGACAAAGTGGCAAGCTGGGTGCTAAGATGCTTATAGTATCAATGAGGCTTATAGTATCTGGGGAATCGTATCGTTCACTCAAACATGCAAGGGCTTTACAACGTTATGTTAGCAAAAGTGTTTGTAAACCAGAATTCAGAGAAGCTAACGTCAGGATACCGGGCCCCCCAGTGGACGCTGACATGGCCCCACTAGCAAATACTTATAGAAACCGAGAGGTGGAAATGCACTCTTTTGCTTAATTTCAGTACTCACTTATGTCATATTATTCACTGCTTTATTTAACTTCGCAATATGTTTTTTAGATGTTATGTAATACGGAAACTTGACTTTTACTTGGCAATTTATAAAATACATATGCTACCTAAAATATTATACAGCTATATAGTCACGGGACCTAGTTAAGAACATAAAAGACCTCAAATCGGTACCAGCTAGGTTCATCCGTGGGCTATCAAAACGTTGTATAATTGAATCAATTAGAAGCGACTTGTGAAAACATACATACATAGCAAATTAAACAACATGACGACAAGATCTTGAAATTATGATGATAATACTAATAATAATAGCAAATGTAGTCATAATAAACATATAAAGTATGTCGGCAGAAACTATAATTATAAGATCAGCGAATATCTTTGAAATAATGATTATAGCGGATATTACAATAATTGTCACAGTCAACCTTCCTTTGGCTTTTAATAAAAAAAGTTTTTGACCTCACTTGAGAAACCCTCCGTAGACGAAGCGTCGAAGCGAGTTCCGTCTTTCCCATTCATACTGGGTTTCCGAAAAACAGGTCGAATTATCCACTTTAGCCGGCAAATACCCCGGCGCCACTAAGCGACTTGCTAGCACATGTCGTAGAAAAAGGGCTACCCCGCTAGGAGTCAAATTTGTTCGTAAGAGCAACTCTTATGCGCTTCCAACAGGAGGTATAACAGAGCGTCACCTTCTCCAACTCTCGGAAGCCATAGTCGGGACTTTTCGATATACATGGAAAAATCGGCCTTACGTCATTGCAAAAATGTACCATTCGTTACAAGAGGTTATCTAGTTAATTGTCCTTTGCCTAATTATGATGGAAACCAAAATGAGGTCTATTGTTGTAGAAACACACTTTGCAATAACCGATAACTCTTGTTAGTTTATGGGAATACGACGCTTCCTCAAATGTTTACTCTTCAATGCACAACACTTTATTGATAACTTTTCCAACTTCAGTCTCATCCACTGTGCCAGCATTATTATGATTATGGAGGCATAGTTTGAAGCGTCACTGAAATTGTCATTCGATAATAGTTATTTCAACTTTATCGGGGTTCGAAGGTGCTGGTGTAGTATTAATAGTTTTGAAAACCCTAATGTGTAGTCCTTTATACTTTCCTATTATCTCAGTAACTACTTCCATTAGCCTTTGCTTGCGGTGTGGCTCTGCACGGTTCGTCTACTATCATATAGCGAATTCTGTTAATGCTCAGATAAGTATTGATCGAATTGTAAAATTCCCTGAACATTTCTGTTAATCATGTTATACAGTGAGACCTTACTCGTTTGATTTCCAAATTTCTATACTGTTACAAAAGCTGAAGGCCTAATATAAGAAAATGTGTAGGGACTATATAGCGTGTAAAGGCAGTACTCCTTCGTTTTGTTGCACTTCGTTATAAAATTGATAGATGGTATACTTATTTGAACTGCATTCCAGGACGGACCGAAAAATTTACGAAAGGATACATTGCTTTGATGATTTCATACGCTTTTCAAATGGTTGAGAAATGCTCTATGAAGCAAACAAATGGCAGCCGCTTTCGAGATGAGCCGAAATGAGCGTGTAACTTAATGGTGGGTGATCTGTAAACCCCGCAACGGTAAAATCTAAAGAATATTTGGTGCAAGTAAGTATAAATAATTTTAGTTGAGACAATGCCTTAATATTTTTCAACGTAGAATGCGCGCATAGTGCCGATACTGTTGAGGGGACCCTAAATAGACTACGCGCTGGGAACGCTCTAGTAAATCCAAGCTCAGATACCATCCCTTACAATCACAGAGATAAACTGTCCGCGTTGCCACTAGGCGCCATTCAGATCGCGACATTTTGAAACATGTATTCGGGGCTGTTTTTGACCACGCATTTTATTGACACTTAGGCCGATAAACGCACATGTAAATACGAACAAACACACATAGAAATGGATACACAGGAATGCACGAATACGTATCCGCATATACAAACAGCTACACAAACACGCACACTTACATACAAACACGAACGCACAAAAACGTACAAACACATACAGACATAAAAGCACACAGAACGCAGCGAATATGAATGGTACAGATTATATTAGTTATTTCTCATACTATCATCTAGAGGCATGTTACACTTTGCCACGTACCTGGAATTGAATACAACAATTTGCAGGAGCAGTTCGTGTGCTGACTCCGCCATTGTGAATTATCACACTTGTACTTCCTTGCTACGCTTGCCAAAATGTAATAAAATATTCTTATTGGTTTATATTGACAATATTGGTATTATTGGAATTACTAAATTAACCGAATTTAATTATTATTGGTACAGTAACAAATAGGGCACCCTAAAATGCTTACATAGAGCTTCCAATGTGACTATGCTCCACGTGTACACCATAATTAGCGTGAAATAGTTCGGTGTCTCTCTACTCGTGGTAGGTCGTACGTATGGCGTGCATAGTATGACGGCGTTGTCCACATTTTTTCGGTCTTGTATCTAGGGGAATAAAGAACGACTTAGGTAATTATATATTTAATTTTACACTCTGTATAATTGATTATGACTGACATGCCTGAAGCTGTTATTAGAGTGATATATTTTCTTGTCCTGGAGGTTCAGGAAAGATTTTACATCCATGGGTCACTGGCAGCCACACAGCATGAGACACATAAATCCAAGTGTAGGAAGTGGAGACACATTTCCTCCACGCTTTCTAATCTTAGGACCGCGTTAACATCACTTCGATCATACGGGAGAGAGGTCCTTCGTATATCCTTATGTCTTCATTTTCTACATGTTTTCTTCCTCCAGGTACTCCTTAACTACAGTCAGTTACATCCAACTACAACCATGTCTAAATCTATGTCAACTTGATCGGGCGGGTGCATCGAGAATTTGAGGACCCGACCCTCCCCCTTTTACGCCCTTTCCCGTTCCCTCGGCATCTCACTTAGATCTACTTTTCCATCTTCTCTGTACGTCGTCCGTTGTTGCAACCTCGTGGTCTTTCTTTTTCAGCGTTCAGATTCTTTATAGTGTCGCACCAACTCGTTACCTCATTCCATGCCCCTGAGCCTTCAACATGTAGTTCGCGACTACCTTATACCCTCCACTCAACGTCCTTTCGGACAGGCCTTTTTGTTTGCGTTTTACTTTCTTCTATTGTTTGATATCACAGAGAATACATGTCTACGTTATATACGTTCACTACTACCTTTGACAAGACAGCATCTGGGCTACACTATACACCAGTCCTTGAAGTCCCGGTCCGAGTCAAGCCATGCCCGAAGATCAAGTATCAAGGCTCTTTGTTCAGCTCCATTTAAGCGTTGGCCGATGTCTCGCTGTTGTTCGATTTTCCCGTCAAGTGTTGATTGTGCCATTTCTTGTCATCTGTGCCATTTCAGAAATTGCGAACATTTTTACCAATAGGTTCCACGGCAACGTCTTGGCCAGAACCAGAAGCGCTTCGGTCGATAGCATCCACTACGTATGGCCAACTGTAAACTCTAGTATCCTTTGGGCTGACCGCAGTGCACCCCTACTCTTTGCTAGGTCATGAGCAATACAAGGTCAACCCGGACCGGTACTACTACTGTACAATCAACTTAGCAACCCAGGCTAATAACCCTTGCTGCCCCTAACGCTCCACCAACCGTCGGCAAGATACGACCCGGGCTCAGGGCGACCTACTCTGTGTTTGCCAAATGGGATAGCACAACCCAAGGACGACCTTCAGGGTACTCGAAGGTTTCGAGATCTGGTGACGCACTACTACAAGGTCAACTCTGTTTGCCCAACTCTCTTCCGACTTATGACTACTCCTTTGCTCGTTTGTTTACTAACACTCTCTCTCAACCTCCCTAGAAACCTTTGGCCCACCCCATTTTCTTTTGCCCCATTATTCTCTAATTTGGCTCAGACAGCAGAGTAAGGCCGATCGCTTTCCTGTCCACAGTTTTTCCTAGAGGGTCGTGTGATTGTCTACGCGTATTAAGCTTTGCCTGAGGACCCTGATTATAAATTCGAAATAAAAAGACCCTTATTTTGGGTTGTATCCCTTTCTGCTCGCGGTTGTCTATCCGTTCCAAGTTCGCGCTCCGATTTCGTGGCTCATGAAGCCTTAAGTCATCGCTTCTGTAGCCCCTTCCATTTTGTATTTCTCCCTAGGATGAGCTTGCTCTTCATGAGGTTCTGCATGGCGTCCTTATCGGATGGGCACGTCATGCTGATTACCCTGCAATTCTCTGTGCAGCAGACTAGACATCGTGCATACTTAGCCTGACACTCCTGGTTTGTGGCAGTTAAAGCGGGTTCCCACGCACGGCTCCGGCTGAGTCTGGCCTCCTAGGCGGGTGCTTTTAAAGTCTAAAAACCGCTCCGTCACTGCGCGGGAAATCACTTCTAGTGAGCGTTAAACTTTCGCCTTAATAAACATCTGTTCGGTCGCTTCATTTGGCACGACCCCGGATAAAGTAACGGCGCCCCCCCAGGATTGCTGTTCTTATATGTCTCTTGCCTGGCAAAAGGGTCAACCCCCCAGAGAATAACAGTACTTGAAATGGCCACCTTTCCACAATTTGCTTCTAGGTATTGCCCTTACTTATTTTGATTCTGATTGTGCTGCGTATACTTCTGCTCAGGCGCTCTCTATTGACCCCCCCTGTGCTTACTCTTCTTGATGGCAGCTGCAAACTTTTGATCCTTCTTTATAATCACGCTTTTTCTTTCTAGAACTCTTTTAACCATTAGCTACCGTTTTCCTTCGACAATATGCACAACAGCATGTGTGTCTTTACCTCGCCCACGGCCTTGTTAACTATCATGTGAAGAGCCCCATCATCCGTTGCTGATTCCGCTCTGTCTGCAACACCTCCCGTAAACAAGCGTGGGAGAACCGGAAGGACGCCAGGCCACCGCTGTATCTGCCAAAGACCTCTATAGCGTCATTGGTTTGAATGACCACCGCGTCACCAAGTTCTTATCTACTTCAGGGGGGGGAACTGCTTAAAACATTTTTCCAGTAGGATGGCGTATGCTCAAAAACCTCCCGATGTTATTACTACTTGCACTTCCCTTAATGTGGTGATATCACCCGTTTCAAATGCGATGCCTTTGAAAGCCACTTCAAGCCTATCCCTATTTGTTAAGCCGATTTGCTAGTTCAAGTGGTCCGTTCCCGTTATTGTTTCTTTCAGCTCCTTAATTCTGGCTTTGGTCTTCCTTTTCGTAACAAATGGTGCGTTTGACTTCAAATTGTTTTGCCATTTCGATTTTTCACTAGCCTCTACTAGTGCCAGACATAGTTCGGCCGTTTGTGCCTGCAATTTGGGTGCTTCTTTTTTTCAATTCTTTTAATTCTATCTCGTTTTTGTTTTTAGTTTCTGCATCTAATTTATCCCTGCTCTTTACAGTTAAAAGCCATTTAGCAAACAGCTCCGGCCTTTAGCTCTCATGCTGTCCCTGCAAGCAGGCCTTCCCTGACCTCAAGCAATACCTGTTCCCGTGTTACCGCGTCCCCCATTCTCCCTATCCCATTTCTTCGGTGGCGATCAATTATCTCGCTGTTCGCAAGACTCCATTTGGATCAACACCAGGACTCCTCGACGCCATATTCCCTAGAGTCCGATTTGTAAAAGTGCAAAGACGTTGAGCGAGGCGTTAACACGCTTTTGTGAAAATTTTTTTGTAGGAAAGGTTAAAAATGAGATAAACGTTAAAAAACGACTCCCTTGCCTCTAAAAACACGAAAAACATCCGAAACCATCAAGGCTCCGTAGTCAACTTCTCGGTCCAGTAAGCCTTCGAAGGACAGCCTTATCCCCATATGAGTATTAATATCTGCTCCATGTTATAAGCACCTGCAACAGGGAGATTCATCTTCCCCGCACAAACTTCAACCCATGTCTACTTTCCGTACCACTAAACTAAGTCTCTATGCAAATTTCCTCCGTGCTTCATGCAAGTAAACCATAGGATCCCTAATTAAAGTTGGGCAGCCTGTGGTAAAGAATGGCTACTGAGTTACACAAGCACTTTCGCTACTGCTAAACACTGAAGAGGGCACCCACCTTACAAAGAACTGAAGAAAGAAAGAAGCTCACTTTTGCCTACCGAGACTCTGCAGTGCCTTCTAATATCCGATGCTGAAACTGAGACCAGTCATTTACACGCTAAATAATGCAAAGCGGTTTCTTTGTAGACGCAGCCAAGGCAATTGAATGGATTCACCACAATCTTGGCTCAAGCCTGCCTATTTGAGTGGTAACGAAACTTTAACATTAGTTTCTTCAACTATTACGAAAATCCATTGTGTTGGATTTGACAATATCATTTCTAAGTACCCATAAAATGTATTGGAAGCCTCCAGAGATTGGCAATGTCTTGTTAAGTAATGATGTTCTAAAGTGGTGTTCTACAAGGTAAAAAAAAAGCAATAGTATAGAAGGAATCAAGCTGCGCTATCTCGTACGTAACATAGCTTGGCTATGTAATTAATATATGGAAACGAAGTGTGTTTTTTTACTGTTTGCACTACCTGGATTGGTGATCTGTCAAGTGGATGGAGAAGACGATTTTACTTGCCTATACACCGTGCCAGCACGTACGTACGTACGCCCTGCTGGGAAGCAGCCACACAGCTGCCGCTCTGCTCCCTGGTTCTGCGTGCCTTTCTCATCTGCCCTCTCCATGTTCGTCCCCAGACTCATTAACCCCTTTTATGCCCTTCTTTCTACAATTTAACTGCGACGAAAAGTAGCAGGCTGCTAAATAGCGCTTGCCTCGGCAGTTCTTTTTGCTCGTCTGCGTGAGGCCCGTTCACGTTTTACAGACCAACGACGAATGCTATATAATGGATTAACCCAACAACGCCAGAAATAATATGTGGTGGTGAGAAATATTTATTTCTAGAATATGTAGAATAGGGCATTAAAACGTTTTTGATAAAACACTGATGCTTGGTTGGGGCAGCAAGCAATCAATTACAGCACTATCGCAAGTATCATAGTACAATTTATTATAAAGATTTAGGACGTCACGCTCTAATTCCTTGTGCTACAGTTACTTAAGTAGAGATCTCTGTTGGTAGCAACGACGCAATGAGTCAACAGAGCGCCAATGGGGAAAATCATGATAACGAAAGGAGCCTCTATCTAACAATAGACGTCAGTGTACCCAATAGAGGTACCGTAAGCGTAAAAAGAGGAACGGATGTTCTGACAGAGCCAAGTGAATCACAATTATTCAAAGAACCATTAATAGTCGATTAGCTTCTGCTTGTATATAAGCACACGGATGTGTAACCATTTGCGGGTACGTAATTATGCGTGCTCACATGTGAAACACCCATCTAGTCTAAGATGGCAAGATTAAGTAAATATATGAAGATTTTGCTAAGTTACAGACAGCAACGCTATTGCAATGCTTCCGCACTACGTCCTGGTGCCACATCACAAGAGGTTGACGAGCTCCTTGCAGCGACTTGTTCTGTTGCAAAGCAATGGCTGAAACGAGAAAAAAATAAGATTGCGAAAAAGAAGAAACAGAACTAGCAGGTAATATGTTTAAAAAACCCACTTGACATATTATTAGGCTGATCAAGCAACGGCCAACCAGTTTCGGGAACCTCGATTCCTTTATTCGACGTCAAATTGAGGCGTGGAGGACATGCAGAAGGAGCCGTGGTACAAAATGCCGAGATACGTCCTAAAGTCGGCAGTGAAGGTTATTCAACGGCTGCTACTGTTGTCGCTCGCTGGCGCCTACTCGTCTCGGTCCTTTTCGTGCTGTAAGGCTCCGAACAGACTGCTAACTGGGTGAGGTCCTTCCAGTCCAGCCAAAAATTAGGTTAAAGGGTTTTTAAGGGGAGTGTTTAGTCACTTGTCGGCAGGGTAGAAGGGCGGTTGTGCCCTCTGGAGTAGGGTGATTAGGCTTCGATGGAAAAACAGTATTTATTTAGGCGCGGTTTTCACTTGCTGCCTTTGCTCTGTCTCTTACGTTCCTTGCTTCTCTTTCTCCACCATTTCACGACTCAGCAACGAATGCCTTACTGAGTCCTGCCGCCTTTAAACCACCGTTGACGTAGCTACCCCAAAAGTCTCCTTCTCCTTCGTTTGTTGGAGGACGCGGTGGAATGGAGACTGTACGAAGAACCTGAAGTATAAATGGCCTCTAACAAAGATAGTGAATGGGTTCTCCACTGTATAGCGAGTTTCAGGCTATTTTATAGACATTCCTCCCGAAAACGCTGATTTATCGACATAGTTGCTTACGGGAGAGAGCTAGAGGATAGATACACTGGTAAGCGTGCAGATTTTTGATAAGCGGTAATTTGTTTACGCGGAACGAAACCCAATCGATGATTAACTTATGTGGCCAGGGCGGAATAAGCATATTACTGTGATAGTGAAGAAAAGGGACACCCCTACTTTGCGCAAAATAACTCATTTCGTGACTCGTTCTGTGTTCCTTTTTAATCTTTTTTTTTCATAAAACATTCTGAATTTAGCTAACAACGCGATTATTTCCATATTTCAGTCACTTATTTCGTTTATTTTCTTTATTTCCTCTTGAAATATGAATCAATTTTTCTTTAGTATTTATCACGATAGGCTTCTATGGTGCCCAAAAGGCGGCTATCGTATAACCCTGGACATGTAATCTTTCAAATTATTTAGACTTCCTGAAAATATCCGTTTGAGATTTGTGAATGCCTCTTGCATTCCTTTGAGCCATTTAAGAATACGTACACAGAGTTAATTTCTCATGTTCTTAAATGCTTTACACAACGTTATCTTCCTATGAGCCGCGTAATTTCTCAATATGATTTAACTTTTCACGGTGCAATTTTTTAAACTTTTGTTTCAGCGACTATGAAAACGGCTTTTAACGTTCTGGGATTTATGAATTTTAGTTCCATTAATACCTATCAATTACACCGAAGTACGCTACAGTATGTATTACCATTTTCAGTGGTACTCAGGAGACCTTACGGAAATTATGACCTTTTAGTATTGATTTCGCTTATAGTGAGCAATATAAAATAGACAGTTTCAAGGTCCTTAGTTTGTAACCTACATTGACAATAGTTATCACAACCGGTTAACAATTGAACAATAAGGGAGTGTAACAGGCAGCTGGAGAGATATCAACGCAACTTCGACAGTTCCTTGTCCACGGTGTGGCGATAGTTCCTCTAACGGAAGAAACATCGCTCCTTTAGCATTAACTTTCTAACCGATTAATGTTCAAATGCCTTATCAAGTTCAATGTATAATGCTTAGTTAAAATGTTTTGTAGTACATCAAATGGCGTATATCTACATGAAAAATGGCAGAAATAAAAGCCTACAATGTAGCCCTCAAGACCTGATTATATAAAACCAAATATACTCACTATATATGATTTTTACGACATTCCCATAGATTTAGTTATAGATGTCTAAACAGAAATTTGCAAAGGCTCAACAACTACACGATTGCAAGTACGATGCCAGAGACAAAACATCTAAGTCAAGAAAATCATGCTACGACATTTATGGCTAACAATTTGGAAGTGAGTTTGATCTCATTACTTTGTAGCTGTGTACTGATGCAACGACGACGAATTTGAGGGCACAGGTTGTGTTTCGCGACGTTGTATCGTGCAAGAAGGGAAAAGGCGACTTAATCGTCTGCAATAAAACATGCAATTCTTCCTTACAGAGATATTTTGTTCAGCCCAGTTGCTACAAATATGTCACCAGCAAATTGGGCGACATATATCCTTGTGGAACGTTGCTAGCTCTTCGTAGCACAACGCTTAGACAAAAATTAAGCACAACGGTTAGGTAAGCACATTTTCGGGTACCCTAATGGCTTCTCATCATGATTTCAAACATTTGTCTTCTTACCCAAGAAATCAGATGCAAACCATCTGCTTTTCCTATAATCAATTCTAATCTGTTTTTAAAAATGTCTTGAGGCAAAATCGAAAAATGGTACCAGAATTTGCTATAATGGAAAATCTGAGCTAAGGTAAAAATAATTGTATTATTACAATACTAATACATTAGCCATATGCCAGCGCTTTAAGTGGTGTTTTGTAAAAGGAGTTGCTAGCTTGTATCGTATTGATGCTCTTAAAACTTTTTTGAGCCTATTACAATTTCCAAATGTTTCATCTGTGACCGGTGTGACTGATGCTGTGATACCTATAACTGTCAAAAACTAGTTTTTAGAAGTAGTATGAATTTTTAGTAAACGATTGAAGTGGGTTTACGTGTTTGATTCCCGCCTCTTCAAATTTACATATACGAGGTTGGTTTTATGTTGCAATGCGGTAGCTATACCGTTAACGCTAAATGTTGGCTAGAGGTAAAACCAAAACAAAGAGCCTCAAATATATTTAGGTGTTTATGTTAGTGAATTCTTCGATCAGCGGTTCTTTGCACATCGTACGTAAATTTACGATTTGACAATTTTCGCGCCGTATCTCGTTCAATAGAAGAAAAATTGGGGATAGACGTGTATAGAATAGGTATTTCTTTTCCATTGTGGATATTCGTCTGTTACTGAGAACTAAATTGTAGCAGGCGAAATCACACCTCGTGACCTATAATGAAAGCAACAATGCATGTCGTTGATGTGCGTTTATGGGGCACGTTTTCTAGGTAAGGCTTTATTAAGCTTCAGTAACACACATAGGCTTTGATCAGATGTATACACATGACACAGGATGGCTGTAGAGAGACAGAACGCTAAAGAAGGCACACGTGAAACAACGAAGTAACTTGAAGAAGGCAAACAGAACGCCGCTGGAATCAACGTGGCGCTATATAATGGCACAAATGGATATTTTTTTGTAACCATATATTTCAATACTGGACCAAATCAAGCGAACGACAACAGATTACCACTTTCAAGAAGCACAAAACAGTTTCATTGTTGCTTCCGTGCACCTAACAGCCCTTATATAAAGTTAAATTCAATAAATAGTAGGGCAGTAATATCGATTTTTTCCACAAGTAAGAACATAGACAACCTTCTTAAAAGGTGAGACTTACTTCTAACATCGTTCACGAACAGAATTCACTCAAGAAAAATAAATCACTGCCAAGGTATTTTAAAATAAGCAGTGGCTATGAACGATGAGTGTCAAATAAAATTGTCAACCTGAGTCTACTGTGAGGAAGAAATGATATAGAGGCGCTATTATAATTTTCGTTTCATGGATCTGCATCTGATGGGTACCGTATAGCGCCACACTCTGTTTGACTTGCTTGGTTTGTAGGAATGCGATAGCCATGTGCTGCATGCACTCTTTTGCCCGCGTTCGTTTCTTTATTGGAGATGAGTTTTGAGAAAGTACCCCGATCATCGTATTGCGGATCTAAGAAAAGCCTAAAGCGCTCCCAGTGTGGAGGCCTTGCACGCCGATCCAATCAGCGCTACCGGGACATCCTAGCGGGCCACAGTCCGCATCGCGTTAGAGTGGGTGGGTGTCAATGGGTAGGCGAGGGAGGCCCTCTCCTTTGTCCGCCCGACGGCCAATCCCTTCCTCTCAAGTCTGCGACCGTCGTGAGGGCGCCCATGGCTGCTCCTATCCATCCAGCTGTAGATAGCAGGCAACGGGAGGGCAGCTCCACCAAGTGCTGCTGCTACCACTCTTGTTCCTGCTCTACATCTGCGCTTGAATCTTGCAGCTGCAAACTTCTCCGTGATTAACAAACCGGCGCATGATTCGTGAGCAAGTAAACACGTGATCTGGCATCATATCTAGCTTTTTTGCAGCGACAGTGGTTTGTACAGTGACTGCACCAAAACAACTTATTAGTGGGATAGTGGCGGTGCCTGCCTAGTAGCGCGGTTAGCCGGTGGGTGACGGGTGTGTGGCGGACGGAATCCGCATGGGGAAGGGGGCAATTGGCGCACTCAGCCGCACGATTGAACTAGCTTTTGAATCCTCATTCGTAGCAGGTGGTCGACTCCAGGGGCGTTGAAGCTCCATAGTTGGGTCATGGAAAACTGCATTCGATAGTTGCAGTGAGGGAAGCAACTTAACGAAACCCCAACGTTTTGGAAAATTGGTCTTCGAGTTTAAAAGGAGTCAAGTGAGCGTATCTATAGCTTGTGCCCCTGGATTCGGACCGGCGAGTTGCGTGCATCCGACTAATGTATCCGCTACATCGAAGGCCGTGTGACTTTTGTAACTGTGTCGAACCATTTATAGAAAATTTAAAACTGTTACACAGGCAACGCATTGTTTGTCCTAGGGACCCTTCTCCAAAGTTATTTGGTTTTATTTGTGTGCGAATTCAATGCGGTTGCTGGTCGCTTGTGTGTACGCTATTATTACATAAGAATTAGCCATACGCGAAGTGGTACCAGCTAGCTTGTAGGACTAGGGGAACAAAGTAGCAAAACTTAACGCATGCAATTTAAGTAACGTATGCAACAGTGGAGCCGTGTGCAGCACCGACGGTCTATTCGGAAGAACAGCATCAGGAGAAGAGACAATAGGATTGTTGGATTACGATGGTCCTACCACGCTGGCAAGATGTACTGGAAGATAAGAAGGACAAACCCTGAACAAGTAAACCAACTGTCTAATTGGTAGCCAGCAATGATGATCACCTGAGGATAAAGACTACATCCTCTTGATCCTACAAAATGTGAGCCGCAGCGCATCGTTTTCGATCCGTCCGTAGGCATCGAAAGCCCAAAAGAGAAAAAAATATAGAGTAGAAGTAAATCTATACACAGCAAAGTGTAGAGCGTATTTCCCGTTTGTAGACCGACCTGGCAGAAACAATTTTCACAAACGGTAGAATATACAACTCGTTGCCTTCTTGGTCCTACAGACGAAGATTCTCGAAAACGTCTCCCATTTCTTCTTCTTCGTCCTCTTTTTTCTCACAATTCTATTGAAAGGAGCAATTTTGTTGGACGAAAATAATGTAAAACACAAGAAAGCTTAGAAAGAACTCAGCACGGCGGCCCCGGATTCTATCTCGGGGTAACAACCACATGAGTTATGAAATGTGGTAACTGTTGGGTCCATGGTAGGAACAAATTTACATTAAGCTACGGCCTCAATAGAGAGAGCAAAAGGATTTAAAGGCGCTTTGGTCTGTAAACTACATACGGCCAAGTTGAAATCGGCTAGCAAGAACGACTGACGGGTAACATGTCTTCGGCAGCCCACGGCTGCAGGTTGCCCCTACATCGCGGCTGCGTCGCTCACTAGTCAGCTGAAGAGTACATCTATATTTTTTGGATATCAGAGAACATTCTATTTTCGGGCGTATCACAGCATGGAACTCAAGAATTAAAGGCATGAAATATAAGCGTGGAGATCGACGCAACATTTCTTACATAACGAGCAGAGAGTGACGGCGTAAATATGTAAAAAATTAAAAGTAAAAAACCTCTTTATGGAAAGAGACCAGTCGACGACGTAGCTAGTAGGGGCTTAAGTGCAACTCAGCTGGTGGGCATAAGAAGCATAACAATGGTAGCCACGTGCAACAAAACGTCCTTGGGTCAACGTTGACAACACGTCTACGGTTGTGATTTTCCCTATCCTGACTTCGAACAGCTTAAATGTCTTCAAGTGAGCGCAGTCCTTTATACGCTCATCCCTCAAGTGTAGATACGCGAAGAACATGCTAGAAGTCTACTTCTAGGAAGAGTCGTATCCGTTAGTGATTTACCCACTAGGCCCAATAACTTCAAGGATTTGGGCTGGGCGACCAGATACTAATACCTTGTCGTAATGATACAAATAAAGAGGGAAATAGAATTAAAACTGCCTTCAAATCTAACTTCCCAGAACTACTTCTGGCACTACCGGGTAACTCCTTAACATTTTGAAGGTACCTTGTCAGCATCAAGATTACTTTAGGTTTTCATACAGAATGTGACCGTAGATGTAAGGGACCATAGATAATAATATATTGATGGAACTTTGCGTCAGTGACTACACATTCATCACTATACCAGACACATGGGATTATTACGTGCGGAGCAAGAGCAACTCATTACGTGTACTAATAAATACCAGAGGCAATTTTCGGCTACAGAATAGTAGTCGAAACCAAAGATATTTCTGAAAGGGGACCGTGTCGTTTTGACACGAGATCACGTGCACGCTTCCCGGTGCACGCTTGGATATTCCGTCCATAGTATCTCCGAGAGCAAGCAAATCAACTAAACGTAGTTTTAATACGACGAAAGTCAAAAAGTGTAGATACCTAGCATGGTTATGCGCAAGAAGCATCAACCGTAGGAGGACAACAAACACCTCATAAATATTCAATAATCATAACAACAATAATAATAATCATTGAAGTTCCAATGGTCATAAGACCAACAAGTGCTTTGCTTAGGGACCAAGTTTGAGCACTTAATGGATTCCTAGCCGAGCGAGAAAAAACTAGTAAAGATAAGCAAGAAGGTCAGATAACAATCATGCTCTATACGTAAATTATCACGCTAAGAACCAAGGAATCATGCTAGACTAGCCAACATGTATAAGCAAAAACAAATCAACAGCGGACGACCAGTCAAGACCAGTGCGACACATCTGACGTCCATTGTCCATTTAAAGCGATTAAGACTTACGACCAAAGCTGCAGTTCTCAGTGCCAAGAGCAACTCTAAACAAGGACGTATCCTAACGTTGAGTTCACATTAGAAAAGACAGCGCGCAGTAATGGCTGCCCTGGGCTCCACAAATATAAAAGAAAAAATCAACCCTTATGTCCTTAAACGGCATAAACTCTGGAACAGACATTCAGCATAAACTTGAGGCAGAAACATCAGAACTGAGAGAAAGCGAAAAGAAAAGCAGGACATTAGAAATGCTTTTCTAACCACCTATGAACAAAAGAACACAGCGTCAATATACCGCATATGTTCCTATGAGAAATGAAGCCGCTTGTGTTATTATGAAGTACGCAAAAGGTGCGCATTACTGAATTACTGTACTAGGACTTTTAACAATCATCAACACCACTCATTGACAATCGGGGTGATATCGATCACCACCTGTGTCCGTGTGTGTATACGTTACCTGCTACAAGCCTTGCATCTAAGAACCATGAAGCTGATTGGAACAAAACGTAGCAGACCGTAAAAGGACGGTTAAGAAAAACGCATCTCGCGAGTGCCACGTTTATAGATCCTATAATTCCTGTTCATAGGCTCGAACACATTCTGTAAAGAATCCACAATATTTCGGCTGCACCATCACGTCGAATTGCAACTTGAGAAGTCATAGCAGTCTGATCGATCAATAGTGCACAGGGCTAGGTGCTATTGAGCCATCAAGCATTATTGTTTTCAAACATCGGTTGCCATTGTTCAGCGCCAAATACTGCGTGGCAGTCCACCTCTGTTGAGTAGAGCTAACCGGCTCGCTTCCCAACGACTAGACTAGTCGCCTGCATCGACCCCCTCCAAAGACTATAAAACATCCAAACCAATTTTGTGTCAACAATCGCTCTATAAAGAACGGTTTCTCCTGCACGCATTTCTGTATGCAGGTTTTTTTAATAATCTGTACCTGATTGCCTATTTACATACAACTACGACAAAGTAATCCGTATGACTTGGAGCTTCTCTAATTTTACTTCACCTTCTTGATACAGTACTTAACAACTGTGAGTGCAATAATTAACAGCTAACTAGAACTCAACAGAATTGAAAACCGCGAGATTCTTCTTTACCAGAAAAAAATAGTCAACACAAGTCTTTCTTAATTCTAACTGTGATTTGAATGAGTACCACATTGCTAATTTGAAGCACTCATCGTTGTCATTAACGTTGTTGGTGCTCCGCTTAGCCAATGTTATAAGTGCACTATCGCCGTCATCGTTGTAATCGCCTTGTGTCAACTTGAGAGATAAAAGACAGACGTAGATTTCCGATTAAGTGCAATCAACTACAACAGTGAGCATAGACAATTCGCAGCTTCGGTTGAATATTAATGAGGTCTTCAGTGGCTTCTGCATTTATGTTGTCGCCCACTATTCAATTTGCCGACCAAGCTCGTCGTATAAGCCGTCGCCGCAATTGTGCGATACAACCAGCTACTTTAACTTCTTGATCTATGTATCCGTCTCTCTGCTAGCCCGCAAATACTCATCCATCAACTCTAGGGAAGTGCGAACCCGATCCGCTGACGCGTTGGCAAGCAAGGCTGTCCAAAAAATAAACGACGAACAGGTTTAAACGACTCACCTGAGCTGTTCCCTACAAAGTTTGCCTATATATCTACTGTAATTTGATACACCGAATCAGTCTCTCCAAATATTCAAAGCAGTGGGCCGCCTGCCAGAATACCTTAAGAACAGTCCAGCATCTAGGATTCCTTAAAGGCAATTACGCAGCCTCAAAGGCTAAACGGACGCTGGTTATAAGCGGGCTACTGGCGCTTCTGTGGTTGCCAACATGGCGGCGGTCTCAATATGGTCTCAATCGCAAGGCCAGAGTTCGGGTTCGCAGGCTCAGCAGTCGCAGGATCTCCCACCTCAGGTGACGCACGACTACAACTGGCAACAGAGCTCGTAAGTACCGATTTGCACCTTTAAAACCCCCTACGCTATATAACCCTACCTTCAAATCATGCATAGATGCTCGCATCTTTACAACTATGACATTAATTTGGATAAATAATAGAGAGAAGGTAGTCCTGCTAGTTATCATTGGTGGCTCTATAATACCATCCTAAGGGAGAGTTATACTGTTTTGAACTGGAATGAGTGAACTGAATCTTTCCTCCAGCAGAAAGACATTTTATGTTTTATGTGACCCATCTTAACACTGAATAAGTCTAGTGAACTAATACTATGGGAAATAGCTGACTAACTGACAAGCTTATTAGCTTTGTACAGCATTGACCTCTGAGTACACTGTAATCATTGTACGAACGACTTTATTAGTGTGTTCATTAACTTTTTATAAGGTTGACAAATCTACGGAATTCTTTTTACTATATTGTACTTGATTTTAACACGTATTAAAATGTAACAGGCACATGTTCTCAATTCAAAAAATGTTAGTGGCAATATAGTTGCATCTGCTATAGAGAAGGTGAATACATGATATCCATCTCAGATGATCGGCCAGTAAAAAGCGGTATTTCTTTAAAGCCTTACTAGAAGCCTTGAATCTACACGTTATGGTTTGGTACGCTTATACATAATGTACAAGCGAAAACTCCATACGACTACTGAGAGGTAAAGGTTGGTGCAACTGAAGACCGGTCAGTGAAGCTAAACAAAACGTTGCGACTCTAATACCAGAGTAGGCAGCGTCTTGCACATATGTCGAAGCATGACCGTTGCTTGCGAATATGCATAGAGAAAATCGGTTGGACATCTCATAGCCTGTTGCGTGCTATGAACACTTTAAAGCTACTTTGTTTTTTATTACTATTTTAATAGCGTATTAGCTAGTGTGTTTCCAACACTACGCAGCATATGTCATATATTAACTTCACAACACATATCAGTACCATATAGACAGTTTAAAAGTCACCACTCAATAAATTGCTTACATTTTTCTAGTAACAAGGTGTTGTTTACACTCGATATTTCACAAAAAAAACCTTGATTCAACTTGTATAGGAAGGCTAAAAAAATTTTTGGGGCTTATAATATAATTGCTGTAATTGCTCCTAACACTGATGATTATACTGCTTTTTACATTCTAAGAATATCACAATCAGTCATGTACATATAATATCTTGAAAAAATAAAAAAAAAATTCACATTGAACTATTTTAGACAGGCATTTAAACAACATGAAGTCTCAATTTCCTCTAAAACTTTTAATTTTTTATAATATATTTTTTATGTAAACACAAACGCGAACTAGACGTTAAATTTATATATTTATACAAATTGGAATATACTGATCGCACATATTTTCATTTATAGCACACATATTTTATCATTTCTAAACATTATGCAGTTTATCAAGCCAGCCCGCTCTCTTCCGTCTTCTTTGACACGAAGGATAGGTATCAATTTCATGTCCAACTTAATAAGTATTACACCTGCCTCTGAAGCTGTTCCACTCTTAGCTAATGTTATCAATCTTGCAAAAGGAATTGTTGTATGTGATTACAACTGGTTAGTGTCAATGCAATAGGAAGTATATATGCTTTCAGTCACAGCTCGCTGTAAACTGCTGTCCCATTATTATTACTAACGACAGAGCTTGAGCTCAGTAAACTCAACGGTACGGCATGGTGGAAGATCTACTGGTTTGCAGTAGTAGGATGGACAGGACGAATTTTGTCAACGTGTAAGTTAAAGTATAATTTATCCATACGACTGTGCCCAGAAATTATACTAGACCCTTTACGTACCTTCTCTGTTTTAAGCACGAAGCTATCTCGCGCAGTCCCTCGGGCAGACCTGGGTATACAAGATACATATACGACAAGTATATGTCATTAGTGAGCTATGAACACGAGAATAGTAGACCACGTGTGCCAATACACCTTCACGTCCGAATTTTCAAAATCTGCTTGTGTCTAGGAGAATTCTGGCGTTTTCTTTTTGGAAACCATTCGTTATTCTGTAAAATATAAAGGTTGTTGTGTTATTTGTACGTGTTATTTTCCGTGTATGAGCAATACTTTAGTTAGAAGATATCAATCCCTAAATCACGCGACTTATACTGAAGCTCTCTAAAGAAATGAAGTGACAGAGTTATATCTCTCCCTTATCATTTTTTTTCGGGTGTGTAACGATTTTTCAGCATTGAGTAAACCTTTGAATAAATACAGTGAGTATATATTATTTCATGCACTATGCATAAAACTGGGATTTGTATAGTGCACTCGATTACTTCTTATAAATTAACAATATAACAACATTTGAATTCTTAGACCGATTAAGTTATTGTTCATTGATCGTTTGAATAAATCAAATATTCTATAATAAAGATGTGCACGCAACAAAATTACCTTTGCTAATTCTAGCTAAAGTACTTGATCAAGCGATCAAAACTGCACAAAGAGGACGCCCTCAGTGTGCTTTATCAATTCAATGACTGATGTCGAAATTGCTCAGCAGTTATCCAATTCTGGATAGGATCGTCAGTTAAAAATATACGATTTTTCATATAGTGCTCAATGAATGGTACAGTAGCCGTTTAGCGCTTGGCGTAATACTTTAGATAAACTTATATGTATTAATAACAATACTGAGAAATGATATTGGATTGTTTTAAATATTGCAGTACATCCAGGCACACAAACATAACTGCGTATAGGGCGTCCTTAGAAATCACATTACGTTTCATGCAATTAAAAAGACAACATGTTTATTACGAGTCCGGACTTAAACAGCTTGGCATAAGTATGTACTGGGTAAGTTTTTTTTTTTTAAATAACCTGGAAGATTTAACGGGGTGATTTTTTGCGCCACTATGGCTGCACATTTCTCTAAAGACTAGAAAATAAGATAAGCAACGATATTGGATATAAAACTGTGGCTCCCCTAACTCA
This sequence comes from Tropilaelaps mercedesae, assembly GCA_002081605.1. Classification (NCBI taxonomy): domain Eukaryota; kingdom Metazoa; phylum Arthropoda; class Arachnida; order Mesostigmata; family Laelapidae; genus Tropilaelaps; species Tropilaelaps mercedesae. The sequence continues at coordinate 127,050 of MNPL01004893.1, forward strand.
AATGATATCATCCTCGATGTCGTAGTTAATGCAAAATTCTCGGTTGAATGGCAAACCAATAATTTTATAAAACACCAAAACGGATTTAGAAGAGATTGGACTCATGACAGTGTTTTGAAAATTAATTTCGTAATAACTTATCGAATGACAAGGTTCCCAGGCGTTCTAGGCTTTTAATCTTCGAGTTGATCTTGCTTTATTTTAGATGACGCAGTTTTCGAGATTTCTTAGTTAACTAAATCCTACTGCGTGTTTCCTGGAAATCTAGAAATCTTTTGAAATAGTATTGGGACCATCAAATGGCGTCTGCAAGCAGGTGTCATTTCTCAGTTCGTTTATTGGCATAGTCGGTGTTACATATCAGTAAAGTTGGTTCATACTTAGACTTATCCGCCACACTAGCTGATTATTGATTGCTGCACCTAAGGTTGCATCGCATAGCGATATTTCCCACAGTTGCAAAGTTAAGTAGGTGAGTAAGTTATATTCAGGTCCGCGCGGCGACGGCTGAAAGAAGTTTTTCTCTATAAAAAGGAGTAAACCTTCTTCAAACGGACGAACTATCTTAAATGCGGGCCGATTCAGGATGGGACTGGCCGCGGACGGGAACGGTCTCTAACCCACTAAACAACATTTCCTCTCTCCTATCATGTCGGAAGAAAATTGAATGGAGACGGCGACAGAAGCACTCCGAGTCCAATGCCAATCAGGATGGAGCTAGGGTTGAATGGTGGAGAATGGTTTCTCATGGTCGTCCTCACAGCCAAAGTTGCTAAGACGTCGAGGCTGTGGTATGTGGCAGGCCGGCAAGCGACAAAAGGCCCGCAAAGGCGTCATTAAATGAATAGTTATGGTTGAATTTTGTCAATCGCATCGGCCCCGACATATGGTGGGTTCCGAAAGATTGCAACGCCATCTCTGTTAGATCGGGTATGCAGTGCATATATAATTACAGATTATGATGTGCTCCCACTTGCATATCCTCGAATATGAGCAATATTTACAGTTAGTTCGTTGCTGCCAATGATGGTAAAACTGTAATTGTATAAAATGAGCGGATCATAAAATCTGCCGCAATCCATTTAATTTCTGTTGAAACAGTGCTATATACATATGTTACCAACTACACTCACCGTATCCATTGACTGTTCTTAACGGTGGGCGTGTAGGAGGAGAAGGGGAGAGGGTTAAGCGTTCTATAAAGGTAAAAATTAAAAAAAAACTGAAGTTCTTGCGGTGTTTTTTGCCATTTGCATCGATACTGTGAATAAAGTCCTTAATTAACTTTTTATTTCTAAAGACAAAATCATCTTCAAGCTTAACGAAAACTGCATTGCGCTTGTCGGACATGGCCTGTATTTATCGACGTCATATACCGGCGGCATTACAGGAAGGCATTTTCTGGTAATCGTAACGAACAGAGAGCATCGTCCCATATTTGAACACAAGTCACGAAATATCACCAACAAGAAAATAACAGATACGATACTATTAGAGCTTCAAGAGCACTTCCACTTCGATTCCCACAGAGTAGCGACGGCCGGGCTTGGCTTTATTTTTACAGCTACACGCGACACTCGAGGTGTAATTTAAAAGTTACATCTAAATGTATAAAGAGCTACGCTGGAATAAACCACTAACGATATTAAATATAACTATGGGGAGGAGATGACTATCTTTCAAAGTGCAAGACCACACGGCTACTTCGTCGGTTGTGATGCGATGCTAGCCTGTTGTAAAATGAGATAGGACACGTCAGTGCTCTGTAACCAAACAATATTAATTGTATTGAAAATAGCATTCGTTCAGAAAACCTTCGGATCAGGCTCTTATCATAAAATATAGGTGCTCAACTCCACTTTTTAGAGCAAATCTGTATTTAATCAATTTGATGCAGTTAGCAGGGCTCGACAGTGAAAATGGATATTCGCTTTAAAGCCTTAAATAGAGTTCTACAATTAAAAGGATTGTTCACTAAAATAAAAAAGGCGGAGGAGATATAATAACTTGTTAAACTTGTCTTTATACTTGTTTTCATTATTTAGCGAGCCTTTTTGATAAATCGAGAAAACGTATGCGAACGAAAGGGATCATGTGGGACTGAAAAAGGACTGTTATCAATTTCGCTGTTAAATAAAATACAAAATAGACAAGGTAAATAGATATATTAATTAGATTCATTATCTGCTAAAGTTATTTTTGTTTCGATTATCGTAGCTATTTGTCTTAATTAGGAGTAAGCGTTATTTAAAGTACGAGGGTATTGAAAAGTGTTTCCATAAAACCGTTTACTTAGGCGAAGTATGAAGCGCGTCGGGGACTCACCAACATTATCGACGTACTCCGAGTATGTTTAATTCAGGAATTTCGCACAAAAAGGCTATTTGAAAGGTTTTTAGCGTGTTTTATGAGATACTCATCCTACATAAGGTTCGTGATAAGCCGAATACCATTGGCAATTGTTGACCAAATAATTCTAATTTGGTACATTGAACGATTTGTTTTTCCAAGTAATATTCCATACTCTTTCCACACGCAGTTCAGCCAGGCTGTAACATGAATATATCTTGACGACTACGAAAAAATCTCCATGCTGCTTAATAGGTGTCTCGGTTCGCATTAATGAGTACAAACTGGTGTGAAGGCGCAGCGTCCAGCTAAGTGAAGCGCAATAAAAATTAAGTGCTTCACACGACTTGCCTTATGATTGAATGATAGCTGTATTTTATTTTCTGAAATCTGACGTTTGATTTCTCTAGAGTATCGTACGGAGAACGTGTGTATTGCGACTTAGATAATGTACTTTGTCATAATAGCGAAAGCGATCGAATTTAATTTTAGTTAACCTAAGCTTGATTACATGTTCCTTTGAATCATACAATAGAGTCCTGACTTTAGCATACTAGGGAGCATAGCCATTTTGTTCTAAATGGAAAACATGTAGAAACGATAGAACTGATAGTTATTGGAGAAGCTTAGCCGAGATGGGGCGGGTGTTGCCGACACCCGCAGAGCAGGGTAATTGAAGTCATCTGGAAAACCTTTAATTAACGCCTTTAAGCTTATAACAGACACTAAGTCTGATCTAATTTAATATAAATGTACATGTTTGTATTATTATTTTTGGGTCTAGCAGATATGTCCGTTTTCTTGTCTTGTGAATACAAGAAGTGGTGAACAAAGAATTGCCTGTAAAAGACTGTTTACTACCATAGTGATACCTACAAAAATTATTCCAAAAAATGTTATACGGGCGTAAATGTTACAAGATTTGTAAACGTATGAATAAGGTTGCATTAGTATAAATAAATTTTATTATACACCACTATCGTGAGCAGCTCAACGTTGGCACAAAAAGTGCCAATCATGAAAATCCTGGATCTAACCCCCCATGGCGCTACAAAGACGTTCTAAACTCATTTTCTCCCACACTAATTTTGACGATTTTGATCAGATATTTCTAGTTAGCACTAATCTGTTATTTCTATCTTGAAGAACGATTCGCAATTTAATAGGTATTTAATCCCGACGCGTGGCTAATAAAATCGGTACGAAGTTTTTCTTTAAAGAATTGAGGCAGAGGTTGAATGACAAACCTACCATATTTTGAAGCTTCATTATTGCCGAAGCTTGTTAATACAATATATATTTTCGCGAATATTTTCACACTGTCGAAACGTGAGTTTAAGATTCGAAATGAAGGCAAAAGTAGGAGAATTTTCACACATACGGCGCAGCCTGGCTTAGCTTGATTACATAACTGTGTTGCACCCGCAATAAGTATATTGCAGGTTATTGAGCTAAGAGATTTTACCCCCGAAAATTAAGCGAATCCATCATCTAGCGTGGCGGATGAATTATTTTACCAAGAAGCGAAAATTATATTGCTGTTACTTACGTCGTTGCCAGTTCATGGTTAAAAAGTTACCGCTGTGCCAAAAGGTTCAAATTTCATTTCGTATTAGCAATAGTTTCCTGTATTTTAGATAATGTCATGCCAATTCTGTGCAATAAGTGGCATATAGATTTGCAAGGCGACTAGATTGCTGCTTGCCTAATATAAACTACTAATTATCCTTTACTTCTAAAATACATACCTCAATATTTTATATCAGTGTGTGCCCGCTCACATATGCAAGTGGCTGAGGGGACTCCTCATCTAGGATTACAGTAATCATCTTCTTTTCAAGCTTCACTTTCTCAGTAATGCGTTTGAGGCAATTCAGTCCTAGAAGGCATTTATACCTTTAAACCTCATGCGGAGTCGTGCACGCCCGACCCTATATGCAGAGCTAATCATTCAGTCCGTATGGCTTAATAAATGTGGTCATGTGGTCAATATATTCATTCTGTAGAAGATGCATTTATTTTTAGAAATTGAACAAACGAATTTTTAAATTAATTTAAATTATGGTTAGCAATGAAAACGATTTTCTATTTATTTTCTGAAAATTGGTCGAAACCGCGAACTTAGTGATGTTGGGCGCCTCATGCAACTATATTTTCTTAAGTACATGTTGAGCTAATCGTAGCTAGAGAAATTATGAATACATACTTTGATTGAATTCGTTGACGCTTTTCGCAACCAACAAATGGTCTATCCTTAGAGTACAATATCCTCCGAATAATACAGTTTAATAAGTGCAAGAAAATAGTACACCAAAAGCATTCTGTACCATCCAAATGTGTTGAAGCTTTATTCACAAATGGAGGAATCGACTTTTTGGTAACAATACCGTAGGTCATGTGTGAATCGACCAATAACCTTTATAATCTAAAAGATCCAGCGTTTGTGTTTCCGGCCTACACTCATACATAAAAATCATGCGTCTAAGGAATCTTGTATATAAGCGGCTCGATTTACCTCAACTACACTAAACAGAAAAAATTCAACTGCATCGGTTACTGCAGTCGAATCTAAACGCATTATTTTTAATTGATTCGCGATTACTAATTAAAAGAGAATAAGGCTGTACGTATGTCCAAAACTGTAGATACAGGAGTGCGATCTCTGCCGTTGCATATTTACATCTACGAGGTCCGTCTCACGAGGCAATGCGAAAGCGATACCATAGACGTCAAATATCAGCTAAGAGTCAGCCCCGACAAAAGAATGTTGAACTCCAAGTGCGGGTTTAAATCTTCAATGCTCGTACCTCCAAATATAATGACTTTATAATGCACATAACACATTAAGTAAAATTATCCTCTCGAAATTATTATTGTGAAGTATGGCCTACAGCGTTCTTCAAAAAGAAGCCTTTTCATGACAAGTATTTGTAATCCCTTTTTTTACGACAAATATAGTTTAGCAAATATACTTTTTACTGACAAAAAATGCAGCCCTGACAAAAACCTGATTGTGACATACTAGTTCCATCCTTTGTAAAAAATATATGCACATTTTTCTTTTTCCTTGGGATGGGCCATTCCATGTCTTTCAGTGGTTGGAGCAGAGCACTTGATAGATGCGTTCTTTCTTATTTGATCTCCAATTTGGATGTTCTTTCTTAAGCAAATGAATATATTTTACAGACGTATCATAAAACGTCCGCCTTGACTTGTTTCTACGCATATATATATATATATATATATATATATATATA
>MNPL01004894.1:0-13029 GCA_002081605.1 Tropilaelaps mercedesae
ATATATATATATATATATATATATATATATATATATCAAGACGCCCATTATGGTGAATGCTGTCATTCGCGTGAACTACTCTAACGGCCCTCCACTCATGATCGGTCGATATGTAGTACAGTACTCTTTTTTCTTAAAGAAGAGACTGAAGAAAGCTACACTTGTAAATTTCATTTCATACTCTGTGCAAATCCGTTACAATTAGGGTATTTGAACACGTGATTATAATATTACAACCATGTGAAACAGTTTGATGTGGGCATTTTACAATGTTCTATTGACGATTATACCAGCAATAACATAGTTCTACATTCTTGTATAAGCATTATGGAACCACACATATAAGGCTGACAGCCGAGAGGTGGGCATAGGTACTGATATTACAATTGTTGTATTACAATGCGAAGTGCGTGTTGGAGTAGAACGCGACTTTGTTCATGACCGGACAATAGTATAATGAACAGCTAATATAAGACGTACTATTCAGATCTGCTGCTGTTTTATGTTCGCGTCGTGACTTAAACGTTAGCTAGTTTCTGCAGAGGTGGAAGTGCGCGAGGAGCCGCGCCTTTGGTATATGTGTGTGTACGTGCATGTGTACGTGAACAGTGTATCGGCGATGCGTGTTTGGCACCGTCAGTTCACCTTGCTAGGGCTTCCTGCTTAATCAGATGTAAGCGTATCTAATTGAGTGTGCTGTTGTTAATTTGATATAGTACTTCGTGCAAAGCTATTATGATGGAGATCTCTGAAGTGGGAGATAGCTTGCGCGGTGTTTGAATGTTTACTTATTTCTACAAAAATATATCGGCTTGAGTTTGGCATTCGTAGTGACGCTGCTATTGCGAGACGTGCAATGAAAAACCAGCAATGTCGACAGTTCGGACGCATTCTGCGTCGAAAACACACTATTGCGATAGTTGCATATCACCGCGGCAGTAGTAAGCTATCGAACAAGTTAAGAAAATTAATACACTAGCCTCGATACATTGAGCCATTCATATTTATGTACTCCACGTGCAGTATAAACAGGACAAAGAAAACGTGCTATGTAAGGAGGCGAGTTCTCACCAGGTCTACAAGGTTCTCTTTGCAAGTCTCAGTCAATGGTTAGGAAGGGTTTTTCGAGTGTCGACGACAACCATTCTCTAGCATGCTTGAAGAGCAATTTCAAGGACGAGTACCAACACTAAGCAAATTAACCGTCTTCCGAAGGCTGCAACGTTTTCAATATATGCAACATTGGAAGCCAATGTTAGTTGTCCAGCCGATAGTATAAAAATCTCAGCGCTCCTAGAGAACTCACAATGCAATTGTATGGTAAAAAGGAGAATATTTACAGAAAAGAACAAAGTGATTGGAAAAATCGCACTCACAGGAGCGCTTAAACGTCACCTGCATTCTGATCTTATAGCATCGCATTCTCGGTCAATTATGACCGGAACACACGTACCTTATTTTAAAACTAGGGAGGTAAAAATAAGTCGGACTGCGTATGCTTGCTTGTTTGGATGTTTAAATAGGGTAGGCATCGGCAAGGATGAGGCGCGTTTGGAAAATTTTGAAAAAATGGAAGGTGTGACTACACATATGTAAAGGGTCAGTGTTATTTGTACGCGTCTCAATGCGTATATGCGTATGTACATATGTGCGTGTAATCTTCTAGGCTATTCAAATCGTTCCAATTAATTCGAATAATTAACGCGATACAGCGCTGTCTAGGGCCAACTAAGCGACGACTACCGATGCGAGAGGGGATAATTGTGTTTTCACTGCAAGGCTCCGCTGTTGCTAGAGGTCCTGAACACGAGCTTGCAATTACAAGCTAGACAGAAGAGAGTAACTGAGATATTACGAATGTCTGACATCGTCAACGTATGAGTCATCGCATCGGCCCATAACACGCCAAATGTAGAATGTGCCATCTACCGAAAATTATTATGAATCTTGGTGACATTTTTCATCTGCGATGTCGAGAAGGTGCGTCTGAATTGGTTACATGTGTCGTTTACGCTTCAGTATCAGAAGGCAAAATAGGAATAATAAAAAACGTCTGTTACGGTAATATATTTTGATAAAATAAACACTTAGTTTCTTCACCAACACGTTTTAACTGAATGGTTGCTTATTATCTTTTAACAGAGAAGAGGCAGCGTATTTGGTTTGTACCAGCTAGCTGTAGTGAATGTACGTGAAAAGCCGGAGTGTGACGCTCATAATGCTACGATATAGGCCTACCATATAGTTTAATCTTCGTGGATAGGCACGACTCAAGAAGTCAATTTACAAATCGATAAGCTCAATTTAGCTTGCGTTTCGGATATCGATTCGTTTTGATCTACGCAGGGACGAACGACCGTTATGTCCTGTATTGAGAGCTAATGTTTAGCCTATCTAATAGGCCATGAGTGGTCGTATTTTACACAGACTCGTGCAGACGCGGTTTCATTAGTAACCGTGTTTTTCTGTGCTCGCTTGTCCCACTCAATGTGTATTAATTTAAGCATCGGGGTTCTTTAGTTACTGGAAACAGTTATCCACAGAAAAGCCCTTCGTATTCCGGGCTACGGTAGTGCAGGGGTGCTGAGAGACTTCAGAAAGTGAGTAAGGTGACACCAATGGGTGTCGATATTTAAAAATGGAGGAGTGAATCTTATACCAGAAACATTATTCGTGCTTAGGGCATGCATAACATGCTATGACAAAAAATAAGCACTACAAATTATAGGCTAGAAAAGGAATCCCAACCGAAAGTTGCAGACGGCCTAGCCTCCACTGGGCTGTCTGCTTACCAAGGCAAAGGAAGAAGCAACAAAAAGCCGACAAATGCGATTTACTACGGCTGTTGGAAGCAGTGATTTGATTTTCGCTAATTGTATTATATGGTTGTATTAAAGTTACAAGTATCAATTGGTTACTGAAAACACACTGTTTCGCGAAATCGCCAATATAGCGAACGCAAGTTAGGTCAGCTATAGTTCTTCACTTACTTCACTTCCAGCTCCTTGCGTTATGGTTTTACGGGCTTTTTGTCGCAAACGATTTTAACTGATCAAATCTAGATCAATTGATGCTATTATAAGGGAACCTTACTCGAGTTCCTAAAACTGATAAAAAAATGGTTCCCATCAGCTTTTTAGAATCTAAGCATCTCTAACAAGCGCTAGATGCTGGTTTTCGATCGGCGACAAAAAACGAGCTGACAGCAGGTGTCGAGTTCATAAATTGTTTTGGTGTTCCGGTGTTTAGCCTATGCATGTTCATACTCGTGCTGCCACAAGTACGTTACCGAACACCCTTAATTTCATAGTTTATTCGTTTCAAGGAAACTAAAAATATTCCTGACGAAACTTACACACTATAAGATTCAATTGCTATTATCGAAAATATTAGCAATTGTGTGTTTGAACTTTGTAATACAACTCGACGCGTCAATTTACACATCTACATTTATAGGTCCTTTTAACTTTATAACCACATCACTGCTAGGTATAACACGTTGCTGCGAATCAACTATTGAATCGAAATGCGCAGGACTTTTTTTGAAACTAATTATCTGGTGCTGTTGCTGTAATGTCTTTCCGGTAGATTGCTTTGGATTTTTATAGGTATACCAAAGGCAGAAGAGTCAGATTTGTGTCGTACAAACAGATTTGTCAATCTCATCCTGTCAGTTCTTAGCTTTAATGTTTTGGGAAAAACATTGACTCTCTGTTGGAATCCTATATGTATATATATAACGCAGTCTTTCTTAGAGGCAAAACACACATCTGGCGTGCATAACAATGCCTGGGATCTAGAATACCGCACTTCAAAATCCGTATAGTACGTACAGCGTAGTAACCGCCACTGCTTTAGAGAACTATTTCGATATTCTAATAAAACGATCGTCTGGCTAGCAATCGACAATCTGGATAAGAAAGAAAATAAGAGTTTTGAACTGCAGTTCATACTATCATTGTGATGTACACAAGTACATATCTTTCTGATCAGTGCGTGTGTGTGTGCGATTACAGTGTTTTTCGAAGTCCCAGATTAGTATATTTTGCTGGTGGAGAAGATTTATTAATTGAAAGTCTCTTGCACCAATTGAAGCAGTGTCATATACACGAATGAAAAATATATAGCTTATCGTTTGAGTACAGGACTCGTGCAGGAGCTTGTGGATGACACCTAGCCCAACCTACATATAGCTTTGCATATAGTATGTGGCTTTATTGTCGCATCCTATCCATAGGGTCTACTCAAGAGTGTGAAGACTTGGAGTACATTTTCAAAACGGAGATGGAGGTCCTTTAAGCTAAATGTTTGTCTAAAGCAGCAAATTATTTCAGACGGACCTTTCACGGTAGCTATAATGTGGGCTGAAAGTCGCCGTGCTTGCATCACTACGCTAAGGCTGCAGATAAAACGCATATTTTGTTGTGTAAATATTTTATTTATTTATAACTAAACAAATATAATACACTCAGTATTTTCTCAGCGTGAGAGTGGCCAGCAAAGGATTTATGTGTACGCTGTGTTTTTTACTTTTTGTTGACAAAGGAAAAAGCAATGATTTACCACCCGCCATATTACTCCGGGAGAGCTCAACGTATAACAATCAACGTATAATGGACTGGAATCCGTTCCAGGTTTATAATTTCTATATGTCGCACCTTCTTTAAGTAACACTGATATCAGTGTTTAGATGACCTGAACTCACTACTGTAGCGGACCACCAAGTGTACAAGCATGTCTTTGACCATTTCAAAACTGCTGTGGTTAATTTGTTGTTGTAAAAAGGAGCAGTCTTTTACCTGAATGACGGTTTACAATGAAGACTCAAGTCAATGACTAAACTTTTACTGTAAAATCGTTTGGAAACACTAGTACTCTGCGATGTTATGTAGAGTAGTACACTTGAAACGTCGTGCGCTCTAGTATATAACAGACAGCAGTCTGTTAGAGCGAACCTGTAAGCACACCTGTAGTAAGCGCATGGAAAGTACGATATATAGAAAAGAACAACAGTCATTGTATAGAAATATAGGAGACTCTTGAGAACAACGTAAATAATCTACCCAATGAGGCTGTTATGCAAGGGAAAATGTTCTTTGACTCAACACGTATTCTACAAGTGCGTTAGCTGTGCTCTTTAGTACTAATGTAAATCTCATTGCCTGGACCAGCGTAATAAACACAATAAGTCTCTATAGTGCCGGAAGTTGGAGACCAAGCATTTAATGATATATCAATCAATTGTAACGTAAATATCTACGTATGTAAGGGACAACACACCTTCGACGAGCTGTGACCTTACCATGGGATATTTACAGCAGCTCAAATCCCCTTTAAGTACCCATGGTTTTTACTTCTCTACAGATGACACCGTTCCGATGGAGCAGACCACATGAGAACTGGCCTTATATGCGTATCATCCGCAGACGGGCAAAGTGACCTCCTGCGGAGACAATGAATATATAACGACAAATCGGGAGGAAAGTTCTTGTTCCTGAGGGCTGGACTTTTATTACAAACATTTGAGAAGTAGCGAAGACTCAAACAATTAAATGCACCTTTACTAATACCAAAGGAAGCAAACATACAGCTGTATATCACGATTTCTTCCTTGCCTTTGTTATTATTATTATTATTGAAAGGACCACCATTGTTACTACAATTATTATTCTCTACGGTTTTTCCCTCTCTAGTTATCTCAACAATCTTGCTTTTTGTTGGGGGTGACGACACCATTGTTGTAAAACTAATACTACTCCCTCTCAGTTCTTGCTTGTGAAGCGTATTTAGATCAACAAGGAAACTATCGTTAAATATTAATGATTGTAGCTTTTTGAGTGCGTACGACCCTCATTACCGTATCAAAACGAATAACGATTTGTACATTTCCAACGTTACGACGACTTAGCTGTCCAATTAAGCGATCTCCGAATGTTTATGGATATTACATAGCGTACAATAATTTTTAATTTTTCTGACATAGTCTACGTTTCCAGCTTCAACCATAAATGCTTGTATTACAAACATAGAATTATTATCTTATACAATTATGAGGCAGTACAGCTCTGCTATTATGGAATTATTCGGTATCGGATATACAGGAAATCTGAATTTCGTAAGATGTTGTTTACATTACGATGGTCCAGCAGCTACAGAATTGGGAATCAGAAGCGGCAGAGGACAGCTCTCAATAGGAAAGAATCTTTACTACAGCTGGTTTTTGCCTTCTGTTTGAAAACTCCAGCTTGCAACGCTCACTGGATTGAATGCTTCTGCGTTGTCGTTGGCACACTAGACTTCGACTATAATTTCCAGTTCAGAATTCCTGTCTCTCAAGCACATTGCTAGATCAAGGCCGAACGTATTCCTACTTGTTGACAAACTAACTTTTCACTAGCCATCTCATCACCATTGCTAGGGGCCATGTGGCGCAGACTCGTCCGTTCTTCACCGTATCCGATTCTGGGAGAAAGGTGTTGGGGCAGAAACGGCCGCGAGACATCACTTGATGGGCCTCTCTTCCCGATGCAATGCTCTCAGCTGGGCTACCATACGGTACAGAGTCTATTTGGACGCAGCAGCAAACACACTGCCGATGATTGGGATGTTGCCACCCCTCGATTAAGTTGAATTGAGATGAAAAGAGAACCCAGCCGGCTTGGAATGAATGGAGCTTGTGGTGAGCAGTAAGTTACGTTGCGAGTTGCCTGATCGGCTGTGTAATGGACAAGTATCGAAGGAAAATAGAAAGTGTTGAGGAACAGCAATATAATGTGCAGAGTACACCAGTAATCTGCCAATGACAGAGATAGACGATGGTTGAACGAGTAGGCATGGATTATGTGCAATCGGGATAGCCTAAGTCGCATTTCACTCATGAATTTCACCCACGCCTGATCAATCGCCTGAAAATAACATTACTAGCGATGTACGTATATTTGATGCGGAATCGAAGCTGATGCATTCTATATTATTGGTTCGTCTCTGTGTAAACCAAGATTACATACATATAAGATTCCATAACGCATCAAGTTGCACCCGAGTTACATGTATGTCATACTTTGACAGCAATGCACAATAGCAATATTAGCTTGTTATCATACGCAAATATTATGTTCCACCTCAGAGGAGGTACTAAGTTTCTATCCAGTCCGTGATACAACCTGCTTTGAGGTAAAAGCGTAGGAAAAGTGTCATCTATGCGATACGTGAATACAGTGCGTGTTTTCTAACATAAGGCTCGGCTTAGTTTGGTACTAGTTAGCGAAAATTAATCATGGCAGTCAACTGATTCAAGTGTAACTATGCGTTGTAAAGAGTTGAATTCGCTACAACATAACGTGACTCATATTTCGGTCAGAAAGACCAGTATATTTTGGGAAAGCAATATATAATAATAGAAACATGAGTTGATTCTTGTCGAGAAAATATAGAATATTGTCACAAGCGATACGATACTCGATACGATACGATACGATTTTATTTGAAAAAAATTTTTCACTTGTCACTGAATTTTTCGAGCCGGGCGTATCGTTGTACGGTACCCTATTAAAGGCCAACAAAAAGTGCAGGTATAATTGCCCACGAAAAATGTACAGAAGATTATGGGGTTCTTATTATTTATGATTTTTTCAATGAGTTGTTGTGTCAATAATTGTTACGTGCCTAATTTAATTCTTTCATTTTTCAAGGCGCGGTTTTGCCAGTTATATCTTGCCAAGGAGCTGGGTATGTAGTGAGGATAGACTGCCGATAAAAGAAAAAGCAGAATGACAAGTAACGTTTATGACAAGTTGAAAATAATCACAAGACTACCAAGCAAGACTAACATAACCATCATATTGAAAAATTCGTCAATAGCAAAATACTGTGGTGGAACAAGGCAAGGTGGAATAACAGATTAGCGACACAGCAAGTTACGAAAGCTACTTGTGAATATTATATGGTTGTTTTCGACTGATGTAAAATCGACAAAGCAGGGATGCATGACAAGATTGAAGTACGTTATGGCTACGATAGCCAATAGTCAATGACAGTTGCGAACCCAGTGAGAGCTTAGTGACTTCAAAGTCCTTCTTCGTTTAACCTCGGAAATGCTCATCACATAATTTCGAGCTTTGTTAACTAAAAAGAGCTTGTGCCACCAGTAGGCGTCTAACAGGCGGTCATTAGATCATTACAGCACGCTGTGCAACCGCCTATTCTTGCATGCGGCTACTGACCACCGTAACCGCCGCCGCGACAAATATAAAAAGCTGTAGCAAGGATAAATGAGTTCTATAGGTTCTTTGGTTTTTTTCGACATTCTCTACCTTAAGTCTTCACAAAAGTGTATCCTTTGAACGCATAGGCGTTCATTTTAATTAGAAACCCATTATCCTAACTCAGTAGGGTGTAGATTCATCTGCGGAACGTGTCGTATAAACTTTATACTGACAAGTAGTAGGTAGTCTCGTTGGTTTGTCCGCTTATGGGCTAGCACGCAGAATCATAGAGACACATAAAATATTTTGTAGACGAGCATTCAGAGGTACCGTGCAGGCTTTGTGTCAGTACGGGGTACTTGTAACTGACTGTCGCTCGTGTTTTTAAAGTAGACGTTGCTTGAAACTATAACTACGACGTGGAAGAAATAATGTCTCATCCGCCGCACAGCCTTTCTTCTCTTCGTCCTCGTCCCACGTTCTTGTGGATCCCATCGGTGTGATCTTTGGATGTCCTTTCGGGATGAATTATCTCTCTTCGCGTCAGCAATTGACCCCGTTCACCAACCCATTAGAGCCACAAACACAGGAGATGATCTCTGCGTTTTTTATGCTGTTGCTACAGTCGAAACAACGGTAGATTAGTGATGTTTTTTATTGTATATCTTTAAATATTGCTCTTATACTTATCGTATAGTATAGCCATTGTTTTAAATTATCATTAGGCTTCGCTTATCTGACAGTTCTTAGCGTTATATACAGAAGCCAGTTAAGGTATATAGGTTGATGGAGTCTGTAATGACCGCCACACATATCAAAGACCGAAACACTGAGCGAGAAAAAGCGAGAGAGCGTGGCGTCGCGAGTTGACTATTATCTGTAAGTGGCTCAGTGGGTGACCGGGTGGCAAGTTGATTGACTGGGTGAGTGAGTGAATGGGGGCCAGCGCCATCGGCCTCCGTTGGGGAAGCCTCTACGACGTCACGGTCAGGGCGTCACTGCTGGCGGCAAAAGCGTGACCCGCTACTCACTACGGCCGGTACTGTCTTTCCTATAAACGGAGATGGAAGAAGAAGGTGAGTGTTTGGCTAATGATCGAGTGACTGGGAAGCATTACAGCAAATATTTCAAACACTCTCTGCTCTCCTGTGTTAGACACATTTACACACAGAAGTCGGACAAGCGCCTATGGCAAGGCAATGCAAGCGTTTGCGTAAAACCAGCATCGCAAGCAATCCGCTTTCTACTCCCTTTCTCTTAACGATGGCAGAAACGCCTACGCAGCAAAAGCAATGATACGGTTGAGACCAGCCAGAAGCAGGTACAATACGTCAGAATAAGGCGGAAATGAAAAAGATGAGCTGACACGATATCGAACACAGTCGTAGAAATAGGAAACACCTCACGTTCTTTTCTCGCGATTTCGTAGAAGGCAGGTGTAATGCATAATGTGTGGCCATTTGACAATATCTGCGGGTGGTTCCGTCTTGATAACTTTGTGTCCTGTGCTTTATGGCGCGGACAGAGTGAGGCTATGTAGTTTTCAGGCGCTTGTCGACTTGATTGAAGATTTCTACACGCCGAATATACACCAAAGAAGCATATATTTAGTACGACCTCCATAGTATCCGCGTTAAGTGAAGGTATAATGAAATATGCATACTTTAGGTAAGCATAACATGATCGAATTACCAGTTCCTATAAATCTGAGCTGCCATCTTAATCCCAGAACTCATTCAAATCCACTCTTCTGTGCGAGGCTCAAATTGATCGGCACAAGCGATGATATATTCATACATATCCAGACGATAAACACAGCACAAATTTTAAGTAAGAAACGTATATACATATGGACAAGATAAAATGAATCGGTATATTGAATCTCGAGTGATTCGTTTGCCTTTCCTTTGAAATTCGAGCAGTTTTGGTCTTCAGATATGGACAACTCACCGCTTATCCTTTTATGCCGCTGTTGCTAATGTTTTACCTGCAATTGCTCCATATCATAGTTTTAATAGCCTCGGAGATCGAATTTCCAATGGAATTGTAACAGAATACAGCCCTCTGTAGTAAATGCGTAGTTGACCTTGTGTGGAGGGATGTGGAAAACCAAGCGGTGCTCGTGCCAACAGAACGGACCGGCTTCGCTGCCTTTGCTGCGCGTCCGACGTTGCTGTATTGCGTCGGCCCATTGGTGCAGTTTTGTAAGCCACACTTCCATCGCTCTGGAGTGCGCTTGAGTAATCTAAAGAGCATGTAATTGAAACCGACTTAGACTGATTAACTTATTGATTTGCCGACTTTAAAATGAGGAAAAGATATCAGAAAATATCGAAAGACCGTTTCTATGCAATTTCTTTTCTTAGTGATGTTACCAGTTATTAGGTAACGGTTGCTTGAGCATTCAGTGATAGGTATCAACGTTTAACGGTAACTGACCGTACTGAAAGAAACTTTCCTAGCATGGAAGATACAGATATTATCTACACTAGTAACATCCAAATTGGCCTGTTTTTGCTTGCGATATACACATGTCACTTATATGTACTATAGCTTCATATTCCAGCTGGCTAATTAATATTTTACTGGAGTGGCTATTTTCGGATTATGGCAACATCACTATTTTTCAGCAATGTTGACTTAAATAATGTGCAACATATTCGTATAATGTAATCGTATGGAGTTTCCTGTTCAGTTGCCTATGAACTTCAAACGGGAACTATATTTATAATATGTACGATACATCGGACAGTACAGTTAATATCTGAACATTAGGCATGTCATACAGAATATCGAATAATATATTTTGATATCGGTTTAATATCGAATATATTATTGTGTTGGATCGAGTTGATGCAGCAAAAATGACTGGCTAAAGAGAGGCTGAATTTTCTCTAGTGAGAGCAACAGAAATGTATTTAGAAGTAAAATACCATCGACAGCCAAAAATTAAGGGCATGTTAACACATTTATGTTTGTGGTATATGACGGGCAAGCGAACATTAATGACATTAATGACTGCATTGATGCTAAAGCTCTTTCGGAAGAAACCGTATACCGTTGATATTACCCATTTTACCCATTTTAGTGATGGAAACTAGAGTTAAAGAGCGTCAAGAGAATGTCAAATTTTAAGATCCCAGGCTACCGAACGGAACGAGGCAATCGGAAAAGTTTCTGAGCAACCTGAAGTTTAGAGTTTGAAAAGTCTATCGACCCAGTGTGACGCTCTACACTACCTGTCACAGAATAGTGATCGAAGTTGACAAAATGACAAATGAAATGCCCGCGGCAGATGGAGACTCGTATGGTGTATTATAGGTGTAATATAAATATAACTGTTAAAACAAACAACTAAAGCATTTCCGTGGGTAAGTTGCACCGTAATCTAAATCATCATCAATATGCTATAGCGCGAAGAAGAGAATAGAGGAAGATGTTGAAGAAGTCGTTCAGACTATTTTAATTTTCCTGTCCTCCAAATGCAAGACCTTGTGGTTTTGCATTGAAATGAGCAATTCTTGTTCATTTTTGTATCTTGCTGTCGTATGAAGAAATTATGATGGACAACGCAAGCCGACTAAAGCTTTCCAGAGCGTTGCCTTTGGGCTACGGATATCAAAAATGACTACCTCCTAAAGACTCATATATTGGGGCCAACATCAACGAAAACATTAGCTCTCACTTTATTATTTTATGAAATACTCAATAGCAAATTGAAAAAATACATTTTTTGTCGTTTTAATCTTTATTGTGTCTTTTATGGATCGGAATTGACACATAGAATCTTAAATTAAATTATTCGGAGCTTCCTTCCGATTTTCAGAATAGTCCAATTCTATTTGTCGGGCTGTTCTCAAACTTGTGTTTTAAATTGGTTTGAGGAACTCAGAGCACCCTGACTTACGTGTGCCAGAATTCTGTGCCAGTGAGCTTCAAACAAGCAATACCAAACAGTAAGTAGATTATTAGAACATGTAAGTTATGGCAATCGGTAGTTTTTGCAGTTTACCTTCGCCACGAATCTCTGTACTTGCAGTTTACGAAATGCTGCTTACCATGAGACGAACACCACTTAAATCTAGCCGGAGAGAAATGCAGGAAAGCACCTTGTACGCACTACCGTTTCTTAGTCTATATAGTCAAGATTAATGTCCATGGCCGCATCAACTGCTGGTAGGGATGGCTCAATTTTATTGTACGCATACAAATGCGACATCATGTTTGTTTGTTTTTACGACAATGCTTCCATGCTTTTGAGGCTTTGTTAGGACACTGGTTTCACCGCTTGTTTCAGTGTTAACTGAACAATTAATACCATCTCGTACTGCTGATATTTTTTGTGTAGCTGTGAAATTGCCAGCACGACTAAGCGGAGGCCTTCTCGAAAATGAACTGCAACATAGACTTCAACGGGGGGCCAGCTTTTTGCCCGTGGCAGCCTCCTCTAGCCGTTCATCTAACGTGTTCATTGGTTTTAGTACGTCTAGTTGTGTATTTGTGAGTGCGTTTATGTTAGCGTCTGTCTTTGTGTGTGTGTGCGTGCGCGTGCGTGTCTGTGTGGGTTTGTGACTATGTACTTGTCGCTATCGCCTCCGCATCACCGTCGATTTGCGCCCTGCGCCGTCCTAGTAGTGCTCCTGCTTGGCAGCGGAACGGCGCTAGTCTGTTGCGGCAATAGTATGTAATAGCAGCGATCGTAGCAGGATCACGAGCGGCAACAACGCCAACGTCAACGCCAACGAAAACGCCGACGATGACAACGGCAATGATGTCCGGCGGGGACGGTTGGGCGGCCGATGGGTGCTCGTCGGTTGCCGAGCAC